>JACXGJ010002752.1:0-61498 GCA_016801105.1 Esox niger | reverse complement strand
ATCATTGCACACTTCCTGTAAATGGTATAAACTTCGTTTCACTTCTCAAATATCACTGTGTTTGTCTCCTATATGATATATTTAACTGATTTTTTTTATCCTAAGAACCAACGATTTATGAAGGAAAATCATGGACATTAACAAGGTTGCCCAAACTTTTGCAGACCACTGTATATATATATATATATATATATATATGAGCAAAAAACTTTCTTATATTAAAGGATAGTGACCATATGAAGCCATTTATTATCACATAGTGGCTTGGCTCTATTTTAAATCATAATGATAGCAGAAATCACCCAAATGTCCCTGATCAAAAGTTTACATACCTTTGAATGTTTGGCCTTGCTACAGACTAACAAGTTGACACACTGAGGTGAAAAAGGAATTTTAAGGTGAATTTCCCACACCTGTGGGTTTTTAAATTGCAATCAATGTCTGTGTATGTATAGTCAATGAGTTAGTTATCTCTCACGTGGATGCACTGAGCAGGCTAGGTACTGAGCCATGGGGAGCCGAAATGGCCTTTGTAACAAGGTAACAGAACTTTATAAACATGGAAAAGCATGTAAAAAGATATCCAAGGCCTTGTAAATGCCAGTGAGTACTGTTCAATCACTTGTTAAAAAGTGGAACATGAGAGGATCTCTTGATACAAAGCCAAGGTCAGGTAGATCAAGAAAGATTTCAGTCAAAACTGCAAGAATCAATCAATCAATCAACTAAAAAAGAACTATTATTTTGACCAGGTAAACATGACTAAGAACATATTCTTATTTTTTGCTCTGGAAATAGAGGGTGTGGTTGTTTTAAGGAGCACAATACGAAGATACTTGAACAAAAGTGAGCGGCATGGTCGGGTTGCATGAAAGAAGCCTTTACTGCGTCAGTGCCACAAAAAAGTCTGGTGACAATGTGCCCGACGACACCTTGGCACTCCACACTGCTTCTGGCACACTAATTTGGAGTGATGTGACCAAAGCAGAGCTTTATGGTCACAATTATAGGCGCCATGTTTGGAGAGGGGTCAATAGTGAAGACGACCAAAGACTTTACATGACCTGGAGGCATTTTGCCAAGACGAATGGGCAGCTATAACACCTGCATGAATTCGGGGCCTCATAGACAACTATTACAAAAATCTGGACGCTGTCAATGATGCTAAAGGGGGGCAATACACAGTATTCATAACTAAGGGTATGCACACACTTGAACAGGGGTCAGCTATTTTTTTTTCTTTGTTGCCATGTTTTTTTTTGATTGTGTCAATGTTATGACCTACAGTGAAATGTGAATACCATAAGAAAGAAAATACGTGTTTTGCCTGCTCACACGTTTTCTTTACAAATGATACATACAGCTCCGGAAAAAACATCACATTTTTCTTTCCTTTCCAAAAATTTCCATAACCAAATGGAAAGAACATGGCACAATTCGCAAACTTCCCAAGAGACGGCCGCCCACTAAACCTCACGGACCGAGCAAGGAGAGCATTAATCAGAGAGGCAGCACAGAGACCGAAGGTAACCCTGGAGGAGCTGCAGAGTTCCACAGCAGAGACTGGAGTATCTGCATATAGGACATCAATAAGCCGTATGCTTCATAGAGTTCGGCTATATCGCATCAGTGGCCAGAAGAAAGACATCACTTTCAGAAAAAAACTAAATGGCACATTTTGAGTTTGCAGAAAGGCATGTGGGAGACTCCCAAAATGTTTGGGGGAAGGTGCTCTGGTCTGATGAGACTAACATTTTACTTTTCAGCCATCAAAGAAAACGCTACGTCTGGCGCAAACCCAACACATCACATCACTCAAAGAATACCATCCCCACAGTGAAACATGGTGGTGGCAGCATCATGCTGTGGCGATGTTTTTCAGCAGCTGGGACTGGGAAACTGGTCAGAGTTGAGGGAAAGATGGATGGTGCTAACTACAGGGATATTCTTAAAACGTGTACCACTCTGTGCGTGATTTGAGGCTAGGACGGAGGTTCACCTTCCAGCAGGACAATGACCCCAAACACACTGCAAAAGCAACACTTGAGTGGTTTAAGGGGAAACATGCAAATGTGTTGGAATGGCCTAGTCAAAGCCCAGACCTCAATCCAATAGAAAATCTGTGGTCAGACTTAAAGATTGCTGTTCACAAGCGCAAACCATCCAACCTGAAGGAGCTGGAGCAGTTTTGCAAGGAGGAATGGGCAACAATCCCAGTGGTAAGATGTGGCAAGCTCATAGAGACTTATCCAAAGCGACTTGGAACTGTGATTGCTGCAAAAGGTGGCTCTTCAAAGTATTGACTTTAGAGGGTGAATAGTTATGCACATTGACCTTTTCTGATATTTTGTACTATTTGTTGTTTGCTTCACAATATAAAAATAGATTTGCAAAGTTGTGGGCATGTTCTGTAAATTTAATGATGCAAATCCTCAAACAATCCATGTTAATTCCAGGTTGTGAGGCAACAAAATACGAAAAATGCCAAAGGGGGTGAATACTTTTGCAAGGCACTGTACCCCTTGTTTAAGTACAAAATATAAACACAACACAAGTGGGCCATGGTTTAGCTGGCTTGCCGATGGCAAGTACATAGAAGACTCAAAATGTATGCACTTGCAACTGAAACTTGCGTTGTGAGTGTCTGCAAAATAACCAAAATGTAAAACTAAACAAATAGGCTTCTTTATGTGAATTTCAAATTAAAGACTCAATATGAAATGTATTAATATTCCTTTTGTGTTTTTTATAAACACGGGACGTTCTGTGAAATTTCAACATTCAACAAAGTTCCTGTTAAAGGACAAAACAAGCTTTGCAAATAGACAGAAAAACTATTGAAAAATAAGAGTGCCTCTGGTTTTGGACATTTATGTTAATCTAAACTAGTCAGGACAAAACCAGGGCCCTAAAAATCTAACAACATTTCACAACACAGACTGACAGCCTCTTTAGTCACCACAGTCCCGAAAAAAGCTGAACCATTGTGAGGGAGGAACAGGAAGAGTGGAAGTAGAAAACTCTACGATAAATCAAAAGTGCGTACACCTATTGGCGACATGGTAGCACACGACTGCAAATTCAAACCAGGTGAGGGGAAGGGGAAAGGGGGTTAATGTGTTGTTGAGTTTAGCAGCACTCGGGAAATGCTAGCTTTGGACTTGTTGGATCAGATCAGAGGCTGGGTGTGTGTGGTGTGTGAGTGTGTGTGTTACAAAGAGGGGGAGGGGAAGGAGAGGTGGTCATTAGCTAGCCTCCCATGCCTGTTGGATGCAGTGACGACCCTGTTCAAGAGAAAGAGATGAAAAGTAAATGAGCTGATGAGGAGAAAAGAGATAGGCGCTGGCACAAGCACCGTAGGCCGGGTCAACCTGGTGTCAGACACTGCATATTAACACAGACACGCAAACACACACTAAAAGACACATAGCACACAACTACACACCCACATACACATGCATGTGCACATGCATACAGGACATGCATTGAATAAAAAGCACTATTTAAGAAGAGTATTTGAAAGGTTTTAGCATGCATTTGCAATAACAGTAAAAACATTTCAATCGCTTGGCTGTTCTAATAAATCATAGGGTGTGATCCGTTGACATTTCATTGCTGGTGATGCGTGTTCACTGAACGGGACATCCTGTGTTGTGCAAAAAGATCACTGTTATCTACAGTAAGGGAAAACAAAATGACACTGCATCATGCCAGTATATATCAAGGCAAATTAAGGCAATCTGGTAGCGCTACTGCTCACAGTCAATCAGTCAACTGCTTCTTTAAAAAAAAAAAAAATCCTGTGGACCCCAGGAAGAGTAGCTGCTGCTTTGGCAGGAGCTGATGGGGACTCAAATAAACAAATGAACAAGCTTTCCATTGTACGTGGTAGAGCAAGTGGTGAGGTGTTTAGTCAATCCTCTGATGCATGGAATTATGTAGCTAGCTGTGACAGCTTGCTGTGTGGTTGACACACTTCCTGATTTAATCACTGGTTAGGTATACCTGGGGTGCATCTCAATAGTCTAAATTGGCTTCCTCTCTTTTTGCCGCTTTACTGTATTCACATCCACAGCTCTGTATATTGACATTATAGTGGCTATAAATCACCAGCCTCCCTACCCCTCAGCAGTTTTCCCAAACAGTTATTGAGTGTTTGCCTGTTTAGAGTCACTGAAAACGCATTGATCTACGTAGAACAACTAGTAATTGTATACGCAAGGGTGCCTTTTGCCCCACATTTTCCCATGGACTCAAATCGTCCTCGAGGAAAAATTTGAAATACTGCTTCTAGTCTTTTTTGTAATAGATTTCTCTCAAATATGCATTCAAATAATACAATATAATGTCATGGGCTATCTATTTAAAACACCCTTGCCATCAATCTAGACAAAAATAAGTGCATACGCGGTTTTGCCGGACCTCGTACGTGGAGCCAGCCAAAAAAGCAAATGTCTCTTACTGTCACTGCTCCATCTCCCGAGACTCCCCCGGCTGGTGCGCCAGGGCTCCTTCGGTCGGCGTCGCCGGCCTTCTAAATCCACTGCCCTCTTTTGTGCGCCGTTACCAGACGCACCAGTTCCTTGTTTAGTCATTAGTGTAGGGGTATATATCTCTGTTGGTTAGGTTGTGTAGTGGTTAGAGACTCGGAATGCAATAGTATGCATTAGGATTTGTTCAGAATAGACAAAGCCTTCGCTGGCTACAAGCCTCAGTAGCTACTTCATAGTAAACCTAAAATAAAAAAAAGTTTTACAGTTACATTACTAATATTTCTGGTGGATTTTTTAAATACGCATCCGTTCATGCTTTTTGGAGTGATATGGATCACAACCGCTTGCATGATAAAAGATGAGGCGTTTCCACGATTCTCTTGTCTTTTCACTTGATGAAAAAGTAAGTTACTGTCTTTTATTGGCGACAAAATATAATAATAGTTATGATGGCAGGTGTGTAATGACGTCTATGTAACATGGGCTTGAATGTGATTGGTTAGTTCTGAACACATCACCAGTTATAAATGGGTGTGTACACTTATGCAACCAGGTTATTCTGAGTTTTTAAATTTTTCCCCCTCAAAGATTTCAGTTTGTTTATAAATTGTACACATTATAAATCACATTAAAGGTGGAATAAGATTTATCTTTATCTCATTTTTTTACATCACAAAAAACAGGCATTTTAACAGGGGTGTGTAGAACTGTGGAGTTTCGAATAATTGGTTTAACAATGCAGAACACTGTACATGTTTAGCTTAGAGGCGTAGTGGTGAAAGACACATCCAGTCACATAAGGAGATCCTGTTCGAATCCGGCGAGGGCAACGACATTCATTGCATCTAATCGCGGGTTGCCAAACTAGACTTGCCTGGTTCCTTATCTAGTTAAAGAATGTGTGCAAATGTATTGAAAATACAAATTTCACAAGTACATTAGTATCAGACCCTTTATTTAATACTTAATAAAGGGCATTTTTGCAACAATCACAGATTCAAATAATCTTGGGCAATCTCCTACCAGATTTGCACACCTGGATTTAGGCAGTTTCTCACATTCATCCTTACAGTTCCCATCAAACTTTGTCAGATTGGAAGAGTTCCGAGAGTAAACAGCACTTCTCAACACTGAACGTAACCAATAGTACTGGGATATACTGACGTTCATAATATCATCTGGATGATCCAGAGGAGGAATGGGAGAAGGTCATGTGGTCTGATGAGACAAAAATATAGCTTTTTGGTCTAAACTCCACTTGCCGTGTTTGGAGGAAGAAGGATGAGTACAACCCCAAGAAATGGGGTAATATACATTGAAAAATAAAATGTAAACTAGCATCAAATTTAAATATTCTAATGTACACTGAATACTTGGGCATCAGAGCATCTGGAATGTTCATGTGTCATGATTATGGATCAGTGTTACTGATTGAGGAGCCTTATGGCCTGAGGGGGAAAAAAATGTTTTTAAGTCTTGAAGTGAGTGCTCCAATGCTCCGGTAACATCTACCAGATGGCAGCATTGTCAACAGACCATAGCCTGGGTGGCTGGGAACTTTGATTATGTTCCGTGCATTCCTCAGGCATTGTGTGTGGTAGATGCCTTGCACGGAGGGAAGATGGCAGCTGATGATGTGTACAGCAGCATTACCACTCTCTGGAGGGACTTGCGGTCTGCAGCGGAGCAGCTGCCTTACCAGGCAGTAATGCAGCCTGAGAGGATGCTTTTAATGGTGCACCTGTAGAAGTTGGTGAGAGTTTTTGCAGACATGCTCTTGAGTCTCCTCAGGGAGTAGTTTTTTGAGCAGTTTTTACTGCAGAGTTTGCTTGCCTGGACCAGGTGAGTTCATCCTTGTTGAACACAGCAAAACTTGAATTCAGAGACTCTACTTCAGCTCTATCAGTGCGTATGAGGGCATGATCCCCCACTGCCGCTTCCTGAAGTCCACGATTATCAAACCATGTAGCCAGTTTCCTTACCTCCTCTCTGTAAGTGGGCTCCTCGTGGAGATGGGACCCAGGATGGAAGTGTCATCCATGAATTTGGGGATGATGTTAGAGCAGCGTGTGGCCACGCAGTCATGCGTGAACAGTGTCAATCAAAGTCCCTATAACTGTATATTTAGTCGTCATTTATCTGCATCGTTGAGTAAACCAATGAGAGAGGTGCAATTGGGTGTTGGTAATCTAATTGGGTTGCCATTCTTTGTTGCACTCTAGCAAAACCTTGAGGTGGCTAGGGCACCTGTGAACATTATGAACACTATGTAGCCCGGAGAGTGTGTAGGGATTGCGGTCTGGATTGCCTCGTTGAGTGAGCAGCGTGATAACAACTAAAATTGCATTGGTTGTGCTTTGGACAAAACATATCTTTGACATCAACTAAGTTCACTGTGATTTGTGCCAATGAACAGGAGTCTAAATCATCAATAGAATTTCACTAAATTGGGGAGAAAAACTAGGTTTTCATATGGGTTTTCTATTGCCTGGGCAAAGATGATGTTTTATTATAGTCAGTGTGATCCTTCAAGTCTTAGTCTAGGAGTAACCGTTTGTTCTTGCACTCTTACACAAACACACACACACTTAAAATCTTGATGAACCCATAACTGTATGAAAGCTGTAACTTAAAACATATTGAGAAATTCATCCAAATATCGGGCCATAACTTACAATTTGTAAAGCTGCTACATGTTAGATAATGTACTTTTTCTTTCCACTTTATCTGTCTCCTGTTGCCTGTCACACAAACACACAGGTCCCCTACCTCTCTCACATGCAGACATACACACACTCACATACTTGTATGTCTTAAGGAAGGGCTACACACAAACATACCGCCTAAAGAGAAATGGAGCTAAGTAAAATGCCGTGTCATCTCCTTGCCGCGCCTAGAAGGACAGTCACTCCTCACAAAACAAAATGAATAGCTGTCGGTAAATCACATAATAATAAAAAAAACACTGTTTATAGAATTCCGTGATTAAAATCAGCCAACGCTAGATGGGTGAAAGTCTCCAGAGGCTGAAATACTGTCATGCTGTGTGGATAAAACTGCTTTCATGCAACCAGAGACGTAGACAATGACAGTCTTTGTTTCCTGCACGTTTGTGGCACTGAGACAGTGTTTTTCTTCTGAAACAGAGATACTTCGCTGGCAGGCAAATAGAGATACACACACACACACACACATACACACACACACACCTCCTTCATTCGCATTTTGCTGCTTTCTCTCAAGTTGACAGAGAACATTCCCGTGGACACAGCGTCTCCTGTGAGCACCGGCACTCGGAGCTTGAATAAAGCACTTTGAAAACGGGAGATCTTTTACATTAATGGACGGCCGTCCAACAAGTTGCTTCAAAGCCCCCTCCCCGATCACCTAGCCTCCCACAGCGCGCTCGCCCTGAAACCTCGGCTCTCACTGCTCCTTTGATTCTCTCCATCATCCTCATCATTAGTGGCTGACACACACACAGAGACTTGCACATATACACATGGAGGAGCTTTTCAAGTGTAGAATACCTAACCCTTCGAGACGAGAGGGCATTCTCTTTAACACACCACACTCACGCAGCGTCCTACAGAGAGGTGTCTATACCTTACACATATGTTACACAGCATGGATGGATGGGTAGCAGCTCAAAATACATCCAATCACATAAACCTGAAGATAGACATGTTGGCACACTCCAAGGAGGTCAGGGTCTTTTTACAGCCTCAGTTCAATTCAGAAGGGGGGAAGGGCAAAATACTTTAACTAGCTCTGGTGCAAGTCAATGCAACGCTTTGCAAATGTATTCAGACCCGCGATCAATACTCATGGTGATACGCAAATGGTACATTGATATTTCGTACAGTTTGGTATTTTAAAACACTGAAACCCAAAATCAGTGGTAAACAAAAAACTCTAAAATGTAAATGTGTTGCTTGAATAAGTATTCAACACCCTCCTTTCACTGAAACAATAGGAAATATTTTCACACTGTTGGAGTGATTTTCATGACAAATTTGCTACAGGTTGTTCAGGTTGGTTGGGTGATGTTTGTGAACCTCAGTTTTCAACAAGTGTTACAGATGCTGAAAGGGACTGAGATCACGGCATCGACTGGACCACTGCAGAACACTAACTTTTTTGTTCCTTAGCCACTTTAATGTAGCTTTGCCTTCGTGATTGGAATCACTGTCCTACACGAAGGTGAATTTTCAAATAAGCTTCTGTTTTTTGATGAGCTGAAGCAAGTTCTCCAGTAGTATTTCCCTGTATTTTGGTTCATCCATTCTTCATAAAATTTTAACAAGATGCCCCTCAATCACTGCTGACAAAGCATCCCCAATAAAATGATGCTTTGAGTTAGTCAAAAAAAATTGTCTGAATTGACCATAAAGCCTTTTCCTAAATCGCAACTTGGTCACTCCCAGACATTCTGGAAAACACCTGGTAGGCTTTTAGATGGTACAATTTATTAAACAGCTTATTTCTTGCATATACTTCCCATATAGGCCAGTGTTATGCAGAACTCTTGGTGTGGTTGACTGATGCAACATAGCCCCTGAACTCTGCACCTCCTTCAAAGTGATTGTAGTGTCTGTGCATTCTCCCACTGAGTTAGGAGTTATTGAATATAAAAAGGAGGAAGGCACTGAGCTGAAAATAATAGCCTTCTGTGTAACAGGTTATTCTGTAGGTTAGAATGCAGAACTCTATTGACTGAGGTTTCTTCTACAAAAGGGTGGCTTTTATCATTTATTAAGAACAACAAATTGATAGTAAATAAAAGTATTGAGATTTCAGAAGCAAATCAAAATAGAATAAACTATATTAAAGGTAAAATATTTTCGGGGGAATATATTGGTTAAGCTGATCTATCTATATATAAATAAGAGAAATTTGACATATCTTTCTACTGTTTGATAAAAAAGAAAAACACTGATGTTAGAATATTCAGAAAAGCAACAGAGCCACCGGCAGAAAGTAGAAAACACAATTATAAACTGCAAAAAACTTGACTTAATTATATGTTTAATTTCCTCAACTCCCCGACAGATTTATGAGAGTTGAATATTGAGACGCGTCCACTGGTCTTAATCGTCAATATATGTTTTGATGCTGCTAAAATAGACATCCCTGCACAATTTTATTGCTTCCGTATATATTTAGCTAGTCATGGCTAAAGTGAGCTAACATTTTTAATGGCTGTTAAAGAAAACTTGACATTGGATTGGCAAAAGCATCTTTCAGCATGATTGTTGTCTATGTAGCAACATTGTCAAACACCCCTATTTCATTCACTTATAGCTCGAGGTGGCTAAAGTAATCTCACATTTATAATGGCTACTAGAGCTACTTTTAGACTGATTTCAGTTTCAATTTGCTCATACTTTAAGGCTTAGGTGAACAAGCTACTGTGAATTTGTTAAAAAGCACAGCCATTAGTCATCACAGTGTGGGAAGACAGCTACCGATGTTGTTGTTTCATTGTGTGTGTTTGTGTGCACAGAGCCATGAGTTGTCCTCTACATGCCCAGGTTTTTTTCTCTCCTCAGGCCAGGCATTTTGAGTCTTGCTGCGACAAATCGTGATACTGTTTAAAACAAGCTGCACTGCACTCAGGTGAAGGACATGCTGCCTGTGTCCGCGGGTGTGTGCACGTGTGTGTGTTTGTGTGTTAGCAAGCATGATACACTTGTGATCTCCAGACACACACACAGTCATCCTGGACAGGTTTTGACAAGTGACACACAGTGGGAGGAGGCGATAGCAGGATGCCTACCGAACACACCTTGTCTGCCACACTCTTTATTCTCAGACACAGAAGATGAAGGACAGAGATGAAATGAAGAGACCGAGAAAGAAGTAAAGAGACAGAGAGTGGGAAAGAGGGGCTGACTATGGTAGAGAGGGAGAGAGGTATGAAAAAGATAGATCTAGAGGGCTGGGGGGAAGAGATTTTCTCAGCAATTGAGTCACAGAACAGTTCTCCCCTGTGTAGTTTTACAGCAGGACCACAGCGGCCCAGTTACAGACTTTTTCAGTGTTTGCATGTTAAAAAAGAGACAGCAATGACAAAACAGACAAGACATGCTTTTTTTGCATCCACATAGTATTGATTATTAGCGTAATGCCTAATCATTTGCTGCTTAGTGCTTGCTAGTACATTGCAACATCTGCAGACTAAATTATTAATGGTTTGTCCTGATGTAAGTTTCCAGAAAGTTTCAACTAATGTGCTACCCTAAAATAGAAGGTGTTAAAAGAAAACCCGTGAAACTACCTCATCCATATAATGGTCTTGACCAGAATAAAAAAACATGTCCAAGAGGTTCCCTTCAATCAATTCAGTAAATATGGAGGAGGGGTTAAGATGGAGTTCCACTTTGTTGACATCTCCATGCAGTATAGCAGGCTGTCCATTTCCATATTTCCGAAGAGTCAGTAACATTTGTAAAATCACATTTGTTGGTTTACCTGGGACAGGGCCATGAGTGAAGTAAAACAATAACATTAGTTCCAGACCTCATGGGAAACTTACCATCTTTGGTAGTGTCGGATCTAAAACAAATCATCCATTCCTGCTCTACTCACCATTTCCAGGGTCGTTCCACTACGTGACACACATAAGCTGGGGAGGTATAAAAGGGGAGGAGGGAAGGGAGACTCCAACCATCTTTCCATCTCTAACATCCATCTATCTTTCTATTATTCCAGATGCCAAAACACATGTTGCGTGTGGAAACAGAAAATCTTATATCATGAATTTACACATTCCGGATATAAAGACACTTTATACTTCATTTGACAGAAAAGCGGTGAAAGAGTTTTTGCCAAAAGTGCAGCTGGCCATATTTAAACCCAGTACATGCAGTCTGCTTAGACCGCTAGACCAATCCGGGCAACAACATACTCAGAAATACTTAAGGGTACTGCTAGTGGAAGATAACATAGGAACAGAATGCACACAATATGTAGACATACAATTACATACGATGGTTAGTGAGTATATAACCATAATGATATGCGAACATTTAGTATATAATATCTATAGATGTATATTATTTCAAGATAATAGGAGATGGGAAGAGATTATTGCACAATATAGTTCAGCTATATTACTAAGCATTAACAGTTTGGCTTGATATGGTGAGCATATTTGTTATTAGCGTTTAGTGATAATAACACTGAGAGCAGCACTGAGGGAGGTGTTAGGTACTCCTTGATCCCATTGTTTTATAGCAGAGTACGGCCTACCCCTCTCTCAATTCCTCCGTTCCATATCACACATACCGCCAGGCCATAAGTTGCTAGCCAACCAGGGAAAAATTAGGAGAGTAACAAGATAATGATGAGAGAGCTCCTCAGATCTCTCTCCCTCAGTGTTTTCCGACCCCTCTCAATTTCTCTAAACCCCTGGCCTCGATCCGCAGCATCTGGAGTGTGTGTTTGTGTCTTGGTCCCAAGATGTGAGGGGACAAGGTCATTGAGGAAGGCTAGGATTACTTAGGACGCTCATGTTTTATGTACCATAAGTAGTCTATATCAGAGCAGTATGAGGTTTGAAATGAAATGTTTGCAAATATGGTTGATTGTTGGATGTATTATAATCTCTCCACCTAGTCCTGGGCCTACACCGAGGTCTCCTCGCAGCTATATTTCAACAATGGCCTGGGAACGCCTCGGGGTTCCCCAGTCAGAGCTCACAAATGTAGCTCGGGAAAGGAAAGTTTGGGGTCCCCTGCTGGAGCTGCTGCCCCCACCACCCAAAAACGGATAAGCGGATGAAGATGAATGAATGAATGAATGAATGTTAGTTGTATTGTAGTTTAATGGGAAATATAAAGAATGGTGGTGTTAATGTTATACAACCCAGTCTTGGCAAGCTATTTGCTTGATGAACACATCAGGATTTCAAAATGTACAGGTGGGACACAGTTTTTGTTATCCCAAAAAATATGTACGCCAAGAAAGGGCGGTTAATAAAACATGTAAATGTCCATTATTATTTCTCCACTGTCTCTATTGAGTTTTATGCAGAGTTTTTAAAACCCATACTGATCTAGAAATCATGATGGTATCACACTCACAGTCTGCTGAAGTATTACAACATCACACTTCATGAAGAAACCAAAGCCTCCCAGAACAATCTTAGGCCAAATTCAATTATACCATTGCCAGCATCTTCCATGAATGTCAACCCTTGTTTCATATTTTACCCACAAAAGAATACACCCCCACTAACTGTAGCATGACACAAAGACATGCTAACACACACACACATATACACACACACACACACACATTGACCCAAGTAACATAAATTCACAGAGCTTGGCATGTACAGGGGTGAATGATCCTGATAGGGACACAAATTCACCGAGCTACGTCACACACAGGATAGTTTGGCATGTACAGGGTTGAATTATCCTGATAGGGCAGGATCTATTTTCTGGGTGAGCGGCTCAGATTACTATGTGATTCTTGGCAGGCTGGCTGGAAGTCCCTCTCAACTCTCTACTAGGCTCTTTGAAGCAAATGTGCCTCCCACAACACACACATTTTCATCCTTAAGTGTCAGACAAATATGTATTCATATGACTCAGCTTACTTTCAGAATAAATCTTCAACTTCCTCCCTGGACTAACAAGATGTGCATTCAATTTAGGAAGTGTATTGAATGACCGCTGGCTGCATAATTTATGTTAAACTGAAAACTCTGGTGTGTGGCCAACACATTTCACTTATCAAGCACGATCTAAATGAATACGGAGAAAAAACAAATAATTCATCCACGGCCCAAGTACAAATGTATTGCTTGTGTGATCCATAGCAATGCAATGACTAAGTCATGCGTATTTCATCGTAAGAAGCAAAGCACACCTTCCAATAACATTCATTTCTTACATCCAATGCCAGTAGTAGGACGGGAAAAAAGCTATCCAAAGCAGACACACACAACGGGCAATAGTAAACATCAAACTCTTCTTTAAGGACAATATGTCTATCCATACGGCTTCTGTAAAATCAAACATGTATCACATCTTCTGTATGCTGTAGAGCATGAACCGGCAAGAATGAATCATTGCCATTAAATTTAAAGAGAACAGCGGGGTACCATCCAGGGTAACACCAATGTTCTTTACAAACCTTCCCCTGCAAGAAGAGCAGCTCTTTCTTTCCAGGTTGAGCTTGAGGTGGTGGGCCGACATCCCAGCAAGAGGTCAGCTATACCTCTTGATGTGCAAGTAGACTCGCACATCATCACCTGGGTATCAGCAGCAGGGGAGCAGCAAAATAGTTGACTGTTATCCACAAAGTAATGACAGGAGACCATGTGAGGACACGAAGGAGTGCATGCCAGTCGCTATTCACCACTTGCATGAGACTGGATAAGTTGAAAGAAAAATAACAAACAGTGCCCCACACACTGCACAAAATCAGCACATGCCCATTGTCCACCTCATTGTTTCAAGCCAAATGAACCAGAGCTGTTTCAAAACCATTGAAATGCGCAAGGAAAACAACATCCGTCCACTTTCACACTCCAGTGAAAGAGGTGCTCCCTGCCAGCCACGTGTGTGTGTGCGTGTCTGTCTGTGCATCCATGCTTGTGTATGTGCGCATGTTTCAGTTGTTGCGGGTATGCCTGTGCCTGTGTGCGAGTGTTTGCAAGAGTGTGCTCTGTGCCAGAGCGACCACACCACCCAACCATCTGGCGAAAGAAATGGAGTGTGAAGTACAGTATAGTTTGGGACTAGGATCCATGGCGGAGGCTCAGCAGTTAGTTCATTAGTTCCAAACTTCCAGGGATTACACAGTCTCGACAGAGGGAAGTCAGATGGGAAAGAAGAGGGAAGGGAGGGACTAGAGTGGGGGGGGGCCCAGTGGGGAACAGAGCGACGCCAGGAGGAGTGCTGGCCTATAGGGTATGGCTAGGGTGATGGGGAGAGAGGGAAGGAAAAAGAGATGAAGGGAGGGTGGGAGACAGGGGAGAGTCAGGAAGGATGGACTCTGAAGGGAGTCGGAGGGAAAACGAATAGAAGCATGTTGGGAGAGGAGGAGGAAAGTGGGGGCAGAAAAGATGGGGAAGCTCAATGGGGGAGAAATAGATGCCAAAAAGAAATCTAGCCTATAGGGTACAAGAAAGAGGGATAGAGTGAAAGAGAGGGAGGGAGAAAGAAAGGAAGCTGTTGGCTCTGCTGCAGGGTTTCAGCTTGCCCTCATCCACCTCGCCCCCACTCTTCCCCACTGATCATACAGATATGATGATATGTGTACGAGTGTTAGTGCAGTCAGCCTTGTCGTCCCCCCACCATTTCCCTCTGTCTCCCCAGCCCTCTCCTCCTCTCCCCCGCTTGTCCCCTCTCCTCTCGGGGCAGCAGTTAGCAGGCTCTGGGCAGCTCTCGTTCCCTCCGTCTGTCAGGCAGGCACCAGGCAGCCCAAGAGGAGGGGCGGCGCGGGGGCCTGGCACTGGTTGGCACGGCGACAGGCCCGCTGTGGCGTTGTCATGGTGAAGTTAATCACAGCGAGGCTGTAGCTAACGACGTCTACGGAGACACAGGAAGGCCGGGTTGCTTCTTGATCTGGTGTCACAATGTAACACAATAATAGGAAGCTGGGGACGAGCTCGATTCATTCTCAAGGGTGATTATTGTGACTGTCTCCTTTCACTCACGCTTTCAGAGATTTGAGGTATGCATAGAAAAATATGTAGAAACAAAATAAATCATAAACCTGTTAAAAAAGTGGAATGTCCTAAGGATGCCCATTTTAGATATGACGGAGAGGTGATGAAAGAAACACGGCCGTATATGCGCTTCAAACGGATGCACACACAAGAACTGATGCATGAAAAGTGTAATTTAGACCTGGCAACACTGCTGTTCCACAAAAGAGGGAAAATAAATGGCATTAGTAGGAAGGGATATCTCGGAAAACCTTTTGCAGGGTGTGTATAACAGCTTTTGCACTTTTTATTGGATGGAACGATGTAAGTCCTACAGAAACATTAAGTCCTACCGATAAGATGAAATATCTACTCCTGATTCTAAACATCTGGAATTTGTCTGAGTCCGTGGCAAGGCCGTGGTGGTCTTCAACGTATTTCGCAAATATTGTTTTGAACTGAAAATGGTACTTGCCCTTACAGGCTTTAGTGCATGGCTCATAGAAGTCCTCTTAGACCTCTTTGTTGATTTAAGCAAATGTCTCTTACTGACTTGCTGAATCTTCATGACTAACTTAATTGAATACATAACATACAATAAACCTCATCATGAATGTGGAAGTCCAATCCTCAGACATAATTCCACATGAGATGGATGTGCCTGACCAGAGGGCCACGACAGTAGTCTAACTACCCCTGCCCATTATTGATATTGAAGTCCCGTGACACATCCATATTCCAGTAGTCAGTGACCCCTGCCCTACCAGCTAACTGTCATGAGTCAGCTCCTGATTAGAAACGATGAATCGGTACAATAGCACTTTGAGATCCTTGCCTCAGTATAAATCATGTCAAATATCATTTCAACAGTCCTGCCCATGGTTCACAGAGAAACCGTGCAACCCTACTGACTCTAGCACTCCCATAGCAACTTGCGAAAAAAGCTACGAATCAAAACGATATTTGTATGTTTTGACAAGTTAAGATTATTAATATATTTATTGTCTGTTTAACATTTATCAAACATGCAATTATGATCCTATATTATGTCTTAAATTATTGGTCAGACAACTGTTCAACAAATTGACATTCAGGAAGACAAGCCAATTCCCCAATCAACAAAAGAATGCACAGCAGAAAGACTACTGAAGACCTAAGCAATGCTACAGCTATTCTACTTTGAGAGGAATGAGCACGTTTCATGCTGGACAACCCCTTCAACAGTGGGAAAAATTGACAGGACCAGCGGCTGGACTCCACAAACATATTCCAACATCCCTTTAAAAACATCAAACCCTCATCTATTATGATATGCAGCTCTTAAATCAGCATCTCTACATGTATGGCAGCCATTCCATTCCAATGTCTGTGGCACACCTCATTTTACTTAATGAGGTACTAATTATGTGATTACCTGAACCAAATCCTATTTATCAAGGAAAGTATAAAAAAACATTGCTGTGGTCATCACAATCCTCTTGCAAAATGACCAACTAGATGGCAAAAACAGTGCTAGCAGTACCTCAAAAATAACTACTCAGCATGACAAGCGTTGAAGAGAAAAGCTTTGAGTGAGGGAAAGAAGGGTTCAATTCAGGCTTTACTGGCAGAGAGATACAGTGAGCGCCAGGTTGCTTCCAAAATTTCAATAAACAAGGTAAAGCAACAGACATTGGGGACAACAAAGCTTCAGACTGGTGGAGGGCGAAAATGACTGTCCACTGACCGTGATGACCGACAACTCATTAGAATGTCACTCAATAACCGTAGGATGACATCAAGTGACCTGCAAAAAGAAAGGCAAACAGCAGCTGGAGTAAAGTGCGATGACAGTTCAAAACAGGGTCCTAGGGGCAGGGCAAAAGATGTGCAAAACTAGAAAAAAAGCCCTTCATCAAGGAGAAGCAAAGAAGAGCCAGGATGAAGTTTGCTAAAGACCATAAGGATTGGACTGTAGAGGAATGGATTACGGTCATCTTCTCTGACAAGTCAAATTTTCAGCATTGCTCAACACCTGGTTGTCTAATGGTTAGATGGAGACCTTGAGGGGCCTAAAAACCACAGTGTCTCGCACCAACTGTGAAATTTGGTGGAGGATCGGTGATGATCAGGGGATGCTTCAGCAAGGATTGAATAGCGCAGATTTGCATGAATCAAACCAAGTACAAGTTTATCCTGGAAGAACACCTTCCTTCTGTTCCCCAACTCTGAGAGTAGCTTTTTTTTCCTCAGGATAATGCTCCATGCCACAAAGTCAGGTCAATCAAGGTGTGGAAGGAGTAAAACCAGATCAAGACCTTGTCATGGCCAGTCCAATCTCTCAACCTAAACCCCACTGAAAACCTCTGGGATTTTGTCAAGAGGAAGATGGATGGTCACAAGCTATCAAACAAAGCCGAGCTACTTGAACTTTTGGGCCAGAAGTTGCATGAAGTTGCAAGACACAGGAAAGCTGTGATAAAAAATCTGGATTATTCCTCCATATATTGATTTCTGAACTGTTCATTAGTATTTTGTTGTTAAAAAATGAATTTGAATTAGTTTTCTTTGCATTATTTGAGGGCTGAAAACAATTTTTATAGTTATTTTCTACAAATAAATACTCAACTTTTCATTTTGAATTTGGGAGTAATGCTCTGGGTAGTTTATAGAATAAAACAAAAAATGTGTTTTACTCAAACACATACCTAGGAATACTAAAAGCGGAGAAACTGATCATTTTGCAGAGGTCTCTTAATTTTTTTCCGGAGCTGTATACAGTGGATATAAAAAGTCACACCCCTATAATGCGAACAAATCAATATATATATATATATTTTAAATCTTTGAGTTTTTACTCACAACCAGGTTGCATAAGTGTGCACATTCTTAAACTAATACTTTGTGGTAGCACCTTTTGACTTTATTACAGCACTCGGGGCAGGAGTTTATTAGCTTGGCACTTGACGTGGCAATATTTGCCCAATCTTTTTTGCAAAAGTACTCCAAATCTGCCAGACTGCGAGGACATCTCCTGACCAGTTTTCTTCTCATCTTTTCATACATTTAGGACGTCCAGTTCTTTACAATGTCTCTAGTTGTGCCATATCTTTTCCACTTGATGATCAATCAATTTTATAAAGCCCTTTTTACATCAGAAGTTGTCACAAAGTGCTTTTACAAAACACTCTGCCTTAAATAGAATTTCAGCAGAGTGGCAGCTGAAATCGTCAGGTATCGTCTTGATCTTCAACACAAACCGGAGAACTTTGGACAGGGACAGCAACGAGTCAATCCTGGTACTCCGTGGGTGTGGGCCAAGATCTCATGTCTACCTAAATTTCAAACGAACATTTAGAAAATGCATTCCTTAGATACAAAGATTTATAGTGGAGAAGGAGAACTGACCATAATTGCCTATCCAGGGACGACCCCTGACACGGCCAAACCCCTGGCATGAAATCAATCCACCCACATTGCCAAGCATCAACCAAAGGAAACCCACCAACCGCAACCATCCTGAATGAGGGCCGAGTATTGCCAGCAGAGTACAGCCCAATTGCACAACAGAGAGACAACAAGCAAATGACTCTGCCCCCGAATGGCATTGGAGGGAGGGTATCCTAATGGCAATGAGAGCCCCCCTGGCAAGACAGCAATGGTGGACAGTATCAAGCCTTTCTGGTCACCTTCACACCCCTGGACCAGACTACACCTATTCATAGACCAGGCTGAAGAGATGAGTCTTTAGGAGACACTCGAATGTTTGCACTGAGTTTGCATTTCCAACCTTGATTGGCAAGGCATTCCACAGTAGTGGAGCTCTTTGAGAGAAGGCCCTGCCTTTAGAAATTTTAAGGTTACTTGTAGGTATTTAATGACTGGATAATTTCAGCAAGATAAGTAGGAGCAAGTCCATGTATTGATTTATAGGTTACAATTTCAATTCCCTAACAGGCAGTCAGTGTAAAGAGGCTAGTACCTAAAAGTGATGTGCTGGGTGGTTTCCATCACCCGTTGTAGGGCCTTCCAGTCAGCTACGGAGCAAACGCCAAACCACGCTGCGGCGCCGTAAGCCAGAAACCTAACCTGGCATTGACATCATTAACAAATGCAGAATTTACCTTGAACGAAGATTGATGAACAAGACATGAACAAACGGTTAACCATGATAATCCTTACTTTATTAATGGTTTACAAATGCATTAACAAACTTTTTAATTTGTTCATGTTGACACAGGACAAACTCATGTCCTTTTTGCAAGAACACAGTAGTACTGTCATTTTTATGGTTGATACAAGAAATCCAATCATGTACAGTACCTAGTGCATTGCATGAACAACAGCCTAAGCAATATTAAAAATATAATCACATTGAAAACATTATTTAGGAAGTAGGCTAGATAGTGATAGTTTAACAAATTACCTTCATGTTAACACAAATAGAACATGGCTGAGCAAGTTAGCAAAGTGCTACCCGGAACTGACAAACACTTGACTGGAGCTAACATACAGCTACCTGGAACCAGCTAATAACTGTCACGGTTGTTAAGTGGGGAATCGGACCAGGCGCAGGCAGAGGATTGCAGTTGATTCAGGTCTTTATTTAAAAAGAACACCAAGCACTGCACAAACCTACTGAATTAATGAAATTAAAGGTGTATACAAAAACAAGACACTCACCACTGACTTAAGGTAACTGCTACATGGAACAATGACTAACAACTGAGGGGAGCAGAGGAGAAACATTTAAACACATACGAATGCATTGATTGGGACCTGGTGTGAACAATGATTGACAAGACAAGACAAATTAATGGGACCGGGATGAGTTCATGACTGTTGGAAAGATGGAGAATGAGGGAGATGGCGGAGCAGTCCGTCACCTCACCGTCAGAATAACCAACCAAAGCCTGCTAACAAGTAACAAGGAACAAACTATAACTATTTTATATCAACCATAAATGTTGTGTCACACCACCTTTTAAGACGCAAGTAGCCAGTCTACTTTTTAATAATGGTTTCCGCACTGTAATCATATTAACAAATTGCATTATATATATTATCTCTTAAATAATGTAAATTACTTAGCCAATTGATCATGCAAACCACTAGTTACATGAATGGATGTCCTGCATCAACATTAACACAGTTACAGTATAAACTATGTTCCTGCAAGATTTTTTATATTAACTTCACTTGTTTTCTTACATTATGGAAAAGTCTGCCCAAGACACTATTATAATGGCGTATGACTAACCAGTGGTGCCACTATCATTTTGAAGTGAATCTGCAGTGACTCAGGAGTATGATTACCTTTATGACTCCATATTTCTGCCATGCATACTCAATATGCTGAGTATGAGCACCAGTCTCAGGATCAGCAAAGTTCATTTTATGGCAGACAGAATACTGGCTAAATAGTTTCTTCAAGATTGATAATTATGCCCATGTTTATGAAAGGACATGTTGTCAGGTTATGCCAAAGATATTGGCATGTTATGTTGTCTCAGTTAATGCACACTTATGAAACCAGGTTATTGTAAGGTATTTTCTTTTTTCCCCCATGAAGATTTCAGATTGTTTTTCAATTGAATTGTTCAAATTACAGTTCACATTCAATGTGGAAAAGGTTCTCACACAATGTATCTTGGTCTCAATCTTTCAGATCACAAAACACTGGCACTGGGTATGTAGACTTTTTATATCCACTTAATACATATATATACAGTGGATACAGATAACACTATATATACACAGTGGGGAGAACAAGTATTTGATACACTCCTGATTTAGCAGGTTTTCCTACTTACAAACCATGTAGAGGTTTGCAATTTGTACCATAGGTACACTTCAACTGTGAGAGACGGAATCTAAAACAAAAATCCAGAAAATCACATTGTATTATTTTTAAATAATACATCCAAATTTAATTGCATGACATAAGTATTTAATCACCTACCAACCTCTAAGAATTCCGGCTCTCACAGACCTGTTCGTTTTTCTTTAAGAAGCTCTCCTGTTCTCCACTCATTACCTGTATTAACTGCAACTATTTGAACTCATTACCTGTATAAAAGACACCTGTCCACACACTCAATCAAACAGACTCCAACCTCTCTACAATGGCCAAGACTAGAGAGCTGTGTAAGGACATCAGGGATAAAATTGTAGACCTGCACAAGGCTGGGATGGGCTACAAAACAATAGGCAAGCAGTATGGTGAGAAGGCAACAACTTTTGGCGCAATTATTAGAAAATGGAAGAAGTTCAATCTCCCTCGGTCTGGGGCTCCACGCAAGATCTCACCTCGTGGGGCATCAATGATCATGAGGAAGGTGAAGGATCAGTCCAGAACTACACGGCAGGACCTGGTCAATGACCACAGTCTCTAAGAAAACCATTAGTAACACACTACGCCGTCAAGGATTAAAATCCTGCAGCGCACGCAAGGTCCCCCTGCTCAAGCCAGCGCATGTCCAGGCCCGTCTGAAGTTTGCCAATGACCATCTGGATGTTTCAGAAGAGGAATGGGTGATCCTGTGGTCTGATGAGACAAAAATTGAGCTTTGTGGTCTAAACTCCACTCGCCGTGTTTGGAGGAAGAAGAATGATGAGTACAAACCCCAAGAACACCATCCCAACAGTGAAGCATGGAGGCGGAAACATCATTTTTTCTGGAAGCTTCTCTGCAAAGGGGACAAGATGACTGCACAGTATTGAGGGGATGATGGATGAGGCCATGTATTGTGAGATCTTGGCCAACACACTCCTTCCCTCAGTAAGAGCATTGAAGATGGGTCATGGCTGGGTCTTCCAGCATGACAACGACTCGAAACACACAGCCAGGGCAACTAAGGAGTGGCTCCGTAAGAAGCATCTCAAGGTCCTGGAGTTGCCTAGCCAGTCTCCAGACCTGAACCCAATAGAAAATCTTTGGAGGGAGCTGGAAGCCCGTATTTCCCAGCAACAGCCCAAAACCTGAAGGATCTGGAGAAGGTCTGTATGGAGGAGTGTGCAAAAATCCCTGCTGCAGTGTGTGCAAACTTAGTCAAGAACTACAGGACACATATTATCTCTGTAATTGCCAGCAAAGGTTTCTGTACCAAATATTAAGTTCTGCTTTTCTGATGTATCAAATACTTATGCCATGCAATAAAATGCTAATTAATTATTTAAAAATCATACAATGTGATTTTCTGGATTTTTATTTTAGATTCCACCTCTCACAGTTGAAGTGTACCTATGATAAAAAATTACAGACCTCTACAAACTTTGTAAGTAGGAAAACCTTCAAAATCAGCAGAGTATCAAATACTTGTTCTCCCCACTGTATATAATGTCATCTGTGCAGGAAGTTATTCTACACTGCTCAAGGTGAGTTTGAGATATATTCTCCACAACTACAGCCCTTTTCTAACTAGTCCAAATGTAGCTCACACTTCAGTTCTTACCAGGGTGTCCTTTATGGAGGTTGCAAATGACGTGCTCATGGCTGTAGGATACCCAAAATATTCTGGACCTCAGTTCTGTGTTTAACATAACAGATCAGACGATTCTACTGTAGTCGCCTCAAAGAGTACACTGCCAGCTCTGGAGCTGCCGTGAACTGGGTGACCTCCCACCTCTTTTGACATTAAGCAGTACATTACCCTAGGTGAGGCAAGACCAGAGGATTCCACCACAATCTTTGGTGTCCACCAAGGATGGGTGTTAGGATCAATTTTGTACACTGCTCTCTTTACTTACATCTATAACATCATTCTTTTACCTGCAGACCCGCTTTCACCACTTGCAGAAACAATTTTCTATGCATTTGATTTCCCCTGAAATTACTATGGGAATGCAGTACTAAATGCTCACCATTTTTTTTTAAGGGAACACAAAATCATCACAGTATAACTTAAAGTCAATTAAACCTCAGGGATATCAATCTGTCTAGATAGGAAGCATGAGCCATTGTGAATCAATGTCACGTGTTTTGGTGCAAATGAAAGGGACTGGTGCACTGGAGGCAACCGCAAGTAAATGCCCATAAAAAGTAAATGGTTTTGCAGGTGGTGGCCACAGACAATTGCTTTCACCTTATCCTTCCTGACTGATTCTTCTCTACTTTGCATTTTGCTAGTGTCCCTGTCACCACTGGTAGCAAGAGGCTGTACTTGCAGCCCATTCAGGTTGCACTGGCAGTCCAGCTCCTCCAGGATGGCACATCCATACATGCCATTGCAAGAAGATTTACAGTGTCTCTTAGTACAGTCTCAAGAGTATGAAGGAGATACTAGGAGAAGGGACATTAAATGAAGAGAGCTTGACCGGGCTGTAAAAGGACATCAACCAAGCAGCAGGACCAGTATCAGCTCCTTTGTGTGAGGAGGAACAGGAGAAACACTGCTAGAGCCCTAAAAAAATGCCTGCAGCGGGCTACAGGTGTGCATGTTTCCAAGAAAACTGTCAGAAACAGACTCTATAAGGTTGGCATGAGGACCCGACATTCTCTAGTGGGACCTGTGCTCACAGTCCAGCATTGTGCTGCTTGATTGGCATTTGACAGAGCATTTGCCAGAGAACACCAGAATCACAGATGAGAGCAGGTTCACACTGAGCACGTGACAGATGTGAAAAAGTCTGGAGACGCCATGGTGAACGTTATGCTGCCTCTGCAACATCATCCAGCCTGACCGGTTAAGCAGCCGGTCAGTGATGGCCTGGGGAGGCATATCCTTGGAGGGTCACACAGAACACATGCTAGCCAACGGTACCCTGACCGCTGTTGGGTACCAGAATGAAATCCGATCGTCAAAATGTATGGTCATGCAGTGGGCCCTGGGTTTTTCATGGTTCAGGACAATGCCCTCTGTGGCCAGAGGGTGTAGGCAGTGATATAGAAATGGCTTGAACTAATGTTTTAGTGCCTTTTACAGATGTATAAGGGGGTATGGAATTGCTGGTTTAGAATTAGGTCAATTATAAAGGTAACAAACCTGCATTTTGCCAAGTAGGAAGAATGCAATAAAAGTTTATGATGTCATAATTAAGAAGGGGAAACATCATGGTTGGACAATTGAAGTCAAGAGGTATTTCTAAAATGCAAGTGGGCAACCTGCATTTGGGTGAAACCTTGGGTGGAGAAACTGGTAAGAGGACTGGTTTAGACCGTTTAGACCGGATTAACATTTATTGATGAAGTGTCAGTTATTTTGTGATATGTTGTAACACTTTCTTAACTATACAAAAAGTAGGTTTTCTGAACTGTTCTTGAGATAGACTCTCACTGATCTTGTGTTTGTGTCTTCCTGTCTCTATTTGCAAATATTATATAATAAACTGTAATTGTGTTTAAGAGCATTTTGATCTTCCTTCCTTAATAGGAGTTCTATTCAATGGAATTGCCATCACAGCAGTTCCTGCATGACAAAGGCATTGAGGCCATTGACTGGCCCTCATGTTCCCCAGACGTGAATCCAATTGAGACCCTCTGGGACGTTATGAATTGGCGCATTTGATGCTGCCAAGAAGCGCCACAGACTGTCCAGTTGCTCACTGATGAACCTGATCCAGGTCTGGGAGGAGATCCCCCAGGACACCATCTGCTGTCTCATCAGGAGCATGCCCAGATGTTATCTGGAGTGCATACAGGCACGTGGGGGCCCATACACACTACTGAGTCACATTACAAGTTGGCATGATAAAATTCAATTCAATTGTTCACATTGATTTTCAGGCTGAGTTTAAATCCGGCCTTCACTCAGTTGGTGATTTTGGTTGCCACTGACCGTAGTTTCTTCATGTGGTCTCTAGCAAAGTTCAGTTATGTTTTAATGCAGACTTTTTGGTTCAGTGTTCTTATTGTTGCACTGTAACCTGCAGCAAGGTAGTCTGCAAATCCTCAGATGTTAGCTTGGGTTTGCATTTACTTGACTTATTTTCTTTCTTGCATCAATTTATATTTTGGAAGGGCATTGACTTCTAGACTGAGTTGCCTACATGCTAAATGTTCTCCATTTGTAAATGATTTGACTCACAGAGGACTGATGAAGCTAAGTTATTGAGGTGGTTGTTTCGCCATTACTAGACTGATGTGCTCTCACTACCCTCTTCCTGATGTCCTTTGAGATCTAATTTCCTCTGGGTGTGTGAATGGTGTGTAACACCAAATAGAATTTGTCTCTATTTATGAGACCCGTCCAAATTCCTTCCTACAGGAAGCTTTTTTGATTGGTTCATATCATACCCAATAATATACACATGTAATTCTACTTACCGTCTTAATTTAACCACAATAATTTTGGGTTAACTTATTTTTGCACAATTCACTAATTCATTTAATTTTTTAAAATAGTTTATCTACTAATCTAATGATTTCCTCTAAATATATAATGAAGACTGGTTCTGATTAAATAAAGATTTAATGATGAAAAATATCTATAATGGCACAAAACATACTTTCAAGCACCATTGTGTGTACTGTGACTTTACTGCAATTCAAGCTCAAGGAAGTTTAGCTAGTAGCTAGCTATTAACAAGATTTGTAGACAGTTTTGACATGCACAAGCATGAGTGAATGAGATATTTTGTTAAACTAACATGAGGAAGAGCAAGTGTAAGTGACAAAGATAAGGATTTCTGATTTTTGTAATGCATTGTTTTTATTTCATGATTCCTGTTCAAATAAAAGTTTAGTTTGAAAGGTCACTAAGCACATAAGAAACGGAAGTGAACAGAAAACCGGCACATAAACGGTAACAGCACCTAGAAAGAAAGAGTGTCAAATGAATGAGGAGAGTACGATAAAAGGAGTTTAGCTCGAGAGTGGCTACAAGGTATGTTTAATGCCATTACTTGTGTGTAAATATCAGTTTATTTCATGGATCTTGATAATATGTCACTGTTAGCATCGAAAAGTTAAGTAAATTAATAATCGATTTGTTTTCTGCCTGGTCATTTTCTGTTTAGCTCTTACGTTGGTCTGTATGTTGGTCACTGCAAAGAAATTGAATAAAAGACATTAGACCATCTGTCAAGGCTGACCTTATTTCGACTGGATAGCTTCAGAAAGAGCTTCCCCACCCCTTACCATGCTGCACAACATGGGCTGAAGGATGGCGGGTACCACGGACAGCGTGTGGCGGGAAGCTTGTCAGAAAACGAAATGGAGGATACACAGGCCTTTTCTGTGAGCCCTAAAGACATAAATGGTACCGGGAAATTCCAGATGATAAATTCCTTCTTCAAAACGTGACTGAAAATACAAGTCAGTATATAGAGGAATCAATCAAGCGTAAGGAAAAAAACGTTAGCTGATCTACAGTGTATAATCCACATCACTGCTGATGGACCTCAATGCTCTGAACGCATCAAAACAACAACAGAAAAAATGCTTGCTTATCAAAGGGAAGAAGTAAGTTAAAAAGATTCACCAGTTCATCTGAACAGTTGATAATCCAATACCATGAGGCAAGGGGAAGGCTAAAGTCAGACATAACTGAAGCTCAACTGTCATCACTTGCAGACATTTTGGAGAAAGGAACAGATGACATTATGAAAGTCTACATTGAAATAAGAGGTCATGTTTTACCTACAGCTTATGTAAGGCAAAAAACTGATACATGTGAAGCAGTAACTGGTGACATTATGAAAATCATTTACGAAAGACTGACTGGTTGACGGAGATTTCGAAGAAGTGCATGAAATATGTTGTCTACGTGAGCTGTTGGACAGGGACTATGCACTCTCCATTTATGGTTCTACTACTGCAGTCAAATAGCACAAATCTTTCCCTATCCTCATTTGTTGCATCACATAGCGGCAGTTGGCCACAAAGAAGGCTGAGTGCAAGTTCTTGCAGGACGAAAGAAAGCATATGAAAAGACTAAAAGCTCTAGAAGAGCAGCACAAGACAGAACTGGGAATCAAAAGATCTGAGCTTGAGCGTCTACAGGCTGAAAGGGAATTGGAGGCAGCTTGAGACAGATTTGATGCCTATAACAGAGAAAATACACAGATGGGCGACATGTAATCAGTTGAACAGGTGAACCCAGATTCTGTATCTTAGCACCATGCAACACATTGATCTAACACAATCATGTTGTCTGCAGCCCCCAATGTAGCTCAGCTAGCACAATCTGTTCAGGACAGTATTACAATAACCAGACATCCTATGCCAGAGCCAACAGTGTTTAGTGGTGAGCCAATCCACTTCATTGAATGGAAGGCCTCTATCATATCATTGATAGATCAAAAAGGCATTTCTGCTGCTGATAAACTGTATTATCTGAAGAAGTACATTAGTGATCCAGCACGTAAATGCTTAGAAGGCACCTTTATTATAAATGATGAAGAAGCTTATAATGATGACTGGAAAAAACTCAATCAGCGATACGTCCAGGCTTTCGTTATCCAAATAGCATTTAGAGAGATGCTATCAAGCTGGGCAACAATACAGTCTAGGGATGCTGAAGGACTAAGAAACTTTGCAGATTTTGTGCCTGCTCGCAATACCGCATGTAAAAAGGATGAAGATACTGAAAGATTGTGAAGAAAATCAAAGACTGTTGCAGAAACTGCCTGACTGGGCAGCGGCCAGATGGAACCGCCATGTTACAAAGGACCTGAAAGGTAAAGACTTTTGTAGTTTCAATGATTTGGCTTCCTTCCTGATGTGAAGCTGAAGTTGCTTGTAATCCAGTCACTACCATTCATGCACTTCACATTTTGGAGCCACACAGCAACAAAAGTAATCCGCGAGTCATAAAGAAGAACAAGGCAAGTTTCTACAGCACAAAAACAGCTGTACACTGCGATAAGCAAACATCACACAGAGCAAACATGGGACCTCCATGCATACTATCCCAAGATGTAAATCCACTCCACAAGTGCCCAAACCTTATAAAAAGGTAATTAGCAGATTGTTTCTATGTGGCTGTCATCTGCTGCAAATTCACACAAAGAAAAACTTGCCTATGCCTTATTAAACATTCAAAGTGAAACTGCCTTTATTGATGAAGAGGTGAGTCATAAACTGCAATTGGACACTTGTCCATTGAAATTAAAGCTAACCACCATGATGGGAGAGAATGCAGTTAACAGCAAAAGGGTGTCTGGTCTCTGTGTGAGGGGTTCCATTACAAACAAGACTATTGAACAAACATGCCTCACAGACCTGGGGGCAAAGTTCTCTTCCAGGTCACATGCTGTCAGTGCAGTAGCACATCTCAGATGACCACTTCAGAAAGGCAGATCAAACTCCCACTCAACTGCAAGTGAACAACAAAATGCAGAGCTCGGGATCATCAAAGACCTGCAAGGACAAGTAAATCAGGAATAAATAAAGATACTAAACAAAAGAAATTTGTTACCAAGTAACAACAAGATCTATCATCTCGATGTCTTTTTGGACTAAGATGACGTACTCAAGGTGGGCGGAAGAAGACATTTCTCAGCCCTGCCCAGCTCGTTCAAGCACCCCACAGTCATCCCCAGAGGCCATCATGTCACAAAACGGATAATTGCACACTACCATGAAATGGTTTTAAGCACAAGGGCAAGGGATTCACCACCAATGAAATCTGTTCCAATGGCTATTGGATCCCAGGGTTAAGTCTGTCTGTTGCATCCTACATTCGCAAGTGTGTGATCTGTTGGAGACTAAGGAGACCAGTAGAAGAGAATGAGCGATCTCCGGAGAGAATGAATGGAGCCCTCTCAACCCTTCACATACTGTGGCATGGACTGTTTCTGCCCATTCTTGACTAAACAAGGACGAATGGATCACAAAAGATATTGCTTTCTCTTTACATGCTTACGTGCCATTCGAGTTCAGATGTTAGATTATCTATCGACTGACACTTATCAATGGACTATGCTGCTTTATTGCATTGCGAGGCTCAATCAGACAAATAAAGTGTGCACGTGGAATCAACTTTGTAGGTGCCAAAAATGAACTGAATGAAGCTCTGGAGGAAGTTGATGCTGAGAGACTGGTAGCCTTCCTCACGCAAAATCTGTGTACATTTGTCAACAACACTCCTCATGCAAGTCATGCGGGTAGAGTGTGGAGCGACAGCTA
Source organism: Esox niger (assembly GCA_016801105.1). Taxonomy (NCBI): domain Eukaryota; kingdom Metazoa; phylum Chordata; class Actinopteri; order Esociformes; family Esocidae; genus Esox; species Esox niger. The sequence continues at coordinate 32,292 of JACXGJ010002752.1, read as the reverse complement.
AGAACTGTAAGAAATGTCCTCAGCTGCACACTCACTCGGTCGACTTGATGATGCATCCTTAAGGACCCTACTGTATGAGGCTGTAGCGATTGTGAACAGCCGTCCTTTTACAACGGACAACCTGAACGATCCACACAGTTTGGAACCACTTACTCCTAATCACCTCATCACCATGAAAGCCACCGCTGCACTACCTCCTCTTAGGCTGACACCTAAGAGAAACATTCAAGTAGGTGACATAGGGATGGACACATATGAGACACAAGCAAGGTCTGTATGAAGACTTGGAAGAGTCTCAGAGACTAGACAAAGATGGACCGTTGAAAGTTGTGATATCTCAAGGAGAAACACACAAGCAAAGTGTCTCTGGTAGAACAGTTCACAAGTTAGTTCTACAATGAGAGGCGTCATAAGTACTAAGGGAATGTAAAAACAGCGAGGAGTTATAAAGTACATTATGTTGCATAAAGGGAAATTTAATATAAGTATGTGTTTTAAATGTATTCGTATGGAAACACTCAATAATTGGGTAGGAGAGTAAGTGACAAAGAAAAACGGTTTACATTTTTCTACTTAATGCAATGTTTTTATTTCATGTTTCCTGTTCAAATGGAAGTTTAGATTGAAAGGTCACTAGGCACTAGAATAACAGTGCATAAACGGTAACGGCACCTAGTGTCAAAATGAACGGGGAGCTTACGATTTGTTTTCTGCCTGTTCATCTTCTGTTTAGCTCTTAGGTTGGTCTATATGTTGGTCACTGGAAAGAAGTTGAATAAAAGACATTAGACCATCAGTCAAGGCTGATCTTATTTCGACTGGATAGCTACACAATGTATAAGGGACCAGAGTATGAGGAATCAGATGGAAAATGAGACAAAAGCGAAATAACAGAGAAATAACAATAACTTACCAAACAACTTCTCCAAAGTTATTTGACTGCCCAAACACGGCAGAAAAGTAACACTATGATAACCATTTCTTTACCCAATCAACAAACTGAATACTATTTTGAAAATTCTGCTCATTGACTACAGTTAGACTTTAATCTCATAATACACTCCAAGGTCATCACTACGTTAAGGGCACCTCCCTCTGCAACTGGATCCAGATCTCCCTGATGCACTGCCCACAAGTGTTTAGGGAAGGTAACAGGTCATCTTCCACACTCACCCATCAGGGGGGTCTTAGTCCACTCCTGTACTTCTTAATCACCCACAACTTGATTGCCTGCAGAAAGCTCCTACAAAATTGAGAAATACCAAACTAACCAGGTTTCTTGTTTTTGTATCAGCATCCCACCCAGTCGTTCCTAAATATCCTAAGTTTGATTTTCATTTGGTCCAAAATTATTTGAAAGAACTAGATCACGGGTACAAGCAGCTGAAATTAGTTTTCTCAGAAGGGTGGCTGGCGTCTCCCTTAGAGATTGGGTGAGAAGCTCCGTCATCCGTGAGGAACTCGGAGTAGAGCCACTGCTCCTTTGCATCGAAAGGAGCCAGTTGAGGTGGTTTTGGGCCTCTGGTAAGGATACCCCCAGGACGTCTCCCTAGGGAGGTGTTCCAGGCACGTCCAGCTGGGAGGAGACCTCGGTGTAGGCCCATGACTAGGTGGAGAGATTATATTTTGACACTGGCCTGGGAAATCCCCCAGTCAGAAGATCAGGAAAGGGAAGTTTGGGGTCCCCTGCTGGAGCTGCTGCCCCTGCGACCCGATAACAGATAAACAGATGAAGATGAAATTATTTGCCCACCTGATTCTACATAGCTACTTAATTTAACCAATGCAACTAGGGGTGCAATTTTTCTACCACATGCACCAATTCCTTTTTAATAAAAGTTTTTACTACACTCATGATTACATTTAAACCATCATATTGAATTAAGAACAATAAACCTATTATCAGATTAAAAAAATAATGGTTTCGGATGAACTACACATGAACACTAAGAAATCTATGATTGCAAGAGAGGTTCATGTACTTTGAAGCAGCACTGTAGTGTCTGATGGGTTTCCCTGACCTCTACAATGTAATCCAGTGAACACAATAGGTAGCAGTTTCCTTAGTTTTCGACTCATAATGGTGATAAGGTAAAAAATAAGGAATATACTGTTATTCAGAAGATGCTGTCCATCCAAAAATAAGATATGAGAAACAATTAATTTCCAGTCAGTAATCGCAATGTCTAATCTTACATGACAGAAGAATTGTTCATTATTTTCCATTGATCATATGATTCCATAAATATTTGACTAGGTTTTTGATATTAACTACAATTTTCTATTCCCAGTCACTCAAATAGCGTTGTTTTTCATGTTCGCTAAGCAAACAAAGACACAGCAGAGAAAAAATAAATCCTCTGATAAACCTCACTTTTTGAACATGGCTGTTCAGATTGGTGTGTCTTTCAAAGCAGGCCAGCAGACTCATCTGTATTAGATGCCCTACCTTTCCTCCTAAACTTTAATTACAATATTGTAATAAATATGTTATGTGTATTTAATACTTGTAATTCCTTTGAACATTTATTTTCACCTAAACACAAATACACCACATTTCACCCCCCCAAAAAAACACTGGATAAAGAAGTCACCCTTCGCTGATCCCTCTTTCTGACGTGCATGTTTTGTGATGTGTGCTGGAGCTGAAGAAGTGTTGGAAACGTCAGATAACCCAGGAAGGCTGATGAGTACATTACTTTGGTCAGATTGGTGTCCACTGTTGCTTCTGACCTTAATGTTGCACCCTATATCACTGTGGGCAGCTATATATTGTGTCACACATTTTACAATTTATTAAAAATCTCAGCAAATTAACTCCAAAGTCACTTTAAATGCATGGTGCCAAATCCTCATCATGTCAATCAGTGAGACAAGGGACACAAGCTACCAGGAGAACCTGCCACTCCATATCAACAATAGAGTTTTGCAATATTGCAGAACTGAATGCTTGCTCTCCACCTCTCACCCACACAAAAAAGCTGGTTGTTTCCAAAGAATTGACATCCTTCAGAAGGCCACAGCATTTTAGCAGGTCAGTCACACATGCTCATTTGTTCTTGTCTTTTTTTGTTGTTGTTGTTCTCCTTTCAACAGGAACTGCCCCAAGCAATTTCAATCATCAACACTTAAAAACCTGTGTCAGAACTTTCTGCCATTCCATTCCCCTTTCCTCGCTCTTCTTTAACCAATCACAATTTTTTGGGGTGGGCAGGGGAGGCTGGTAGGGCCAATGGAAAGACTGTGGGCAGGACCAGTATGCTTTTTAACCTGCTGAACCTGCTGACTTCCTGCTGGTTGCTCAGTGGGGACTCTATGGGATGTGGACACCTTGTTTAAAAGTCAGGGGGCAGGCGGGGGGGGGCACAGGCCTTTTGTGTTCATTTAATGGGCTGAAATGGGCTTGCTTTAAGCATTTCACTTAGGTAGTATTCTCATTCATTGCTGATTAAAAGCCTGGCAGCATCTGGCTGAAGGGAATAGAGAGAGACATGAATAAACAATGTTACCTGCAGTGTGTGTGTGTGTTTTATTGAAACATTTGGGTCATAAGAGTTCTTGGAAATGAATGTGCATCATGGCAAAGTGCATGTTTGTGTGTGGAGCAAGTTCATCCAAGATCAACATGTATACTGGAGGTCTGTCCTGGTGGGGTTAACAACTTCAGTATATATTTTATAACTAGAAAACCGGTCACTAGGGGCTATGGTGTTGAGCGACTTTACATTTAAATGAAATCACCTGTTGCTGGGGTATTGTGGAAGACGGTGGATGAGTGGTTAAGTTGGAATATTGAATCCATCGCCGCATTTCCACCGCAGGAACTATACCCAGGAACTTGGAACCTTTCCAGAAACTCGCTGTGTTTCCACAGCAGGAACCAGGGTCTAGAACCAAGAACCAGGAACTACATTTTACCCCTGAAACAGTCCCTGCTCGTGAGGTAGGACTTTCCCAGAGTATCATAATTATTGGGGTGGGGCTTGCGGCACTGATTATTTCTGATTGGCGGAGTAATTGTAGTTTGCTCACATACGTTTTCAAAAGCCATTTTTTAATTTGTCTGCAGCCATCATCAGTGTAGTAAAGGAGTTAATTGTGCTAACAAACAGAATAACTTTTTTAAGGAAAAGAAATCGAACGACCGATGGACCAACGACAAAGTCCAGGCCTTATTGTGTTTATGCTGTGGATCAAATACGGGAATTGGAAACATCAAACCGTAATAATGTGTTTGAGAAAAGACCCTGCAAGTTAAGTGAGCTGAATGTTTTTCACACCAGGAAAGTGCGTTGTTGGAAGCCTACCCCAGACTGCTGCTAGTGTGCAGTACCCGTTGTATTTGGCACCTATATTTCTGCAGATAAAAAAAATAATTGTGGAACGAAATACATGTGTATAGTGACTGTTTGTGTAAATCAGAACTCCCACACAGTCTTGCTTACTGCTGAAATATTTATTAAATCACAACAAAAAGAAAAAACATGTAAAACCAGGTGTTCTGTAGAAGCTGGTGGCCTAGACGCACATGGATTTCAAGCCCATTGGCCTCTACAGTGGATGGCAGTGTCCTGTCAGGCTAGCATAATGCACTGACACCCCATTCTTCACTGTACTCATCACCATTCATTTCAAAGAGGTTATGCAGAAGACAACATGCGATCACCATGGATTTTACCTTGTGTATGTTGCAGTCATTTCATTTTAACAAGCACCTCCATCTGCCATCTGCCAAAAGCATTCTCAACGTTTGCAGATATTGGCGCAGAAATTGTGTACAGTGAAACAGTCCAAATTATGCCGTAATTATGCATTTCTCCGAATGAGAAATGCTCCTGTACTCTGAGTTGGTCGTAGAGTTCCACAGTCCTTTTTTGAATGTTTATACAACAGTGGTGTCATGTCTCCCCAGTATTGGCTGCAATTGACGGCACAGGTACAGAAACGGGTCCTTAGACATACGGAAATTCTTTATCCACTGGGCCTCGGTGAAAGTTGAAAACACGGTTTCCCACCATTATATACATTGTGTACCCAAACTGAGGTAGAAACACAATGCATTCTGCAGCACTCGCATATCTGAAACACACACAAAAAGATGCCAATAATTAATTGATGTAGTTTACAGTAACATTATTCCCAATAGTGATTTACTTAAATGTATACAGGCTTACTAAAACAAATCTTACCATTCTTGTTTTTTGAGCATGATGGTGGGAATCCGTCTCAGTCATCTCATCTCATATCTTTGCAGTAAAATCAGGGTCACTTTATTTGTATCGAAACTTTGAATCTGCTTTGTTACTACTGCCCGTCTCTTTTCCACCGTTGACTCAATAACCACATTTGCAAACCAATAAATCATGATCAACACAACTTAAATCTCCTCTGTGGTTGCTGTGATGTTGCTGTGTTGCATAAATAAAGAAGACTGTCTGTCGCTTTGTAAAGCGTACGGTGCATATGTCAGAGTAAGAGCATACGTTAGCGGACTCATTTGCCAACCCAAATGAGATTGTTTGGGAGTAGTTGGATCGCTGAGTAAAGGAAAAGCCGCCAACTAGAGCTCAGCATATGTGAGAACTCCTTCAAGACTGTTGGAAAGCATTCAAGGTGACTACATAATGAAGTAACTTTAGAGAACGTCAAGTGGCCACTTTGAACAATCTATCAAATAAATGTATTTCGATTAATTTGACACTTTTTGCTTACAAAAACAGCTATTTCATTGTGTTGTTTCATTGTTTTGATGCCTTCACAATAATTCTAAATGGTAGAAATAGTGAAACTAAAGAAATACCCCTAAATGAGTAGGTGTGTCTAGGCACTGTATGTGTAGCTGGCATATTATGTAGGAGGCCATATTCCCAGAAAATGTAACTTGTTTCCCCAAAAAGATTTTCAATGGAGTAAACATTACACGTCACATGGTTAATTACACTTAATCCTAAATCTCCTCTCCAACTGGCGTCCTCAATCATATATATGTGCTGTTAGGGTACAAGAGGGCAAGTGAACAGACAGTTCAGATATAAACAGATTTACTTGTAAATTACATGTCAATTACAGGTTCATCGATCACAGACAAACTGGGTGAACACTTTGTAGCTTGAGGGCCACATTTGTTCAATGTTTTTTAATCTGAATTGTATGTGATGGATCAGAACACAATAGTCTAAGTTGGAGAATTAAAATGAGAAAAATGTATAAATAAAAAACTGAAAATTGGCATGTGCATATGTATTCACCCCCTTTGTTATGAAGCCCATAAAAAGCTCTGGTGCAACCAATTACCTTCAGAAGTCACATAATTAGTGAAATTATGTCCACCTGTGTGCAATCTAAGTGTCACATGATCTGTCAGTATATACACACAAACCAGTAAGGGACACTGCTGTTGAGAAGAACAAGTCAGGGTTAGGTAATAAAAATAATCTCTGGTACTCTGGTCTGATGAGACTAAAATTGAACTTTTCGACAATTAAAGAAAACGCTATGTCTGGCGCCAACCCAACACATCACATCACCCAAAGAACACCATCAGCAGCCGGGACTGGGAAACTAGTCCAAGTTCAGGGAAAGATGGAGGTGCTAAATACAGGGATATTCTTGAGCAAAACCTGTACCACTCTGTGCGTGATTTGAGGCTAGGAAGGAGGTTTACCTTCCAGCAAGACAATGACCCCTAACACAATGCTAAAGCAAAACTTGAGTGGTTTGAGAAGAAACATGAAAATGTGTTGGAATTGCCTAGTCAAAGCCCAGACCTCAATCCAATAGAAAATCTGTGGTCAGACTTAAAGATTGCTGTTCACAAGTGCAAGCCATCCAACTTGAAGGAGCTGGAACAGTTTTGTAAGGAGGAATGGGCAAAAATCCCAGTGGTAAGATGTGGCAAGCTCATAGAGACCTATCCAAAGCGACTTGGAGCTGTGATTGCTGCAAAAGGTGGCTCTTCAAAGTATTGACTTTAGAGGGTGAATAGTTATGCACATTGACTTTTTCTGTTATTTTGTCCTATTTGTTGTTTGCTTCACAATAAATAAATGAAACATTTTCAAAGTTGTGGGCATATTCAGTCAATTAAATGATGCAAATCCTCAAACAATCCATGTTAATTCCAGGTAGTGAGGCAACAAAACACGAAAAATGCCAAGGGGGGGTGAATACTTTTGCAAGACACTGTAAGTGAGCCTGTGAGTTTATTTCATTTTTTACTTCCCCTCAAAGCTTTTATTACCAACCACGGCCAGATTGAATTGCCTTGCATGCCTTAGTTTGCCCACCCCTGCTCTATGATTTTATCAGAATGCCAGGGCAAACATATATTCATGTTTTCACACAGGTATTTGTACTTCCCAAAACTATTATAGTTAATTATAGGTCCATTTAATTAGAATAAATTATGACAATTAGTAGCTGATCATTGAAAGTTGGGTTTCAAATTTTTTGCCAAATATGATGAAATGGTGAGAGCATTTACACACCTGGCACAGTTGTAGCGTCGCCATTTGTGTGTATTTCAGGAACTGTGCAATCTACAGTCTGTGGTCCCCCAAGATTAGTATAATTTTTTTTCTAATAAGATACAAACATACATTGAATATTTCATTGTATATTTCCTGACAGTCAATTATTGAAAATAAAGTTTGTTGGTACGTTGTGTAGCGAAAACAAATTTTAATGGGCATACCCGCCAGACCCCACATCGCACTTAAACCCCATCCCCTTAATGTTCAAAAACAGGCTTCACCAGTAGCATCTGACCTTTTTGGTTAGGGCAACCCCGTCCTCACAGTCAAGCACTGCACAATCCAGGCCCTTTAGCGATGCCAATTTCTTCAGCTTTCTCTCGTCGTTGCCAGGGCAGTAGAGGATTGCGCGCCGTGGCACATATCTTAGGTTTGTACCATCGATGTGATGACTGCGACACCCGCTGTGACAACACGGTAAAGCAACTGACAGAAGCCAGTGACTGTCCCTGTGGAACAAACACAAAGAAACGTACAGGTTTACATTGTTAAATCCATGTGAAAAATTGTCACAGAAGTGCACTGATGCTGTATTGCAAGTTACATGAATGCTTCAAAACACTGCTTCAACAGAAACCCCAAACCCGAACAATTAGAATAGGACATTCCAGATTATTCTAGTGAAAGTTCAGACTTCCCTAAAACAGAGTGAAAAACCTCAGCTGTTTTCATTTTGTCTCTCCCTTCAAGTGAATGACCTGTGTTGACCCAGGCTTTGAAAGCCTTTATTAGTGATCAGATTGATCGATCGACCACACACACACACACACACACACACACACACACACACACACACACACACACACACACACACACACACACACACACACACACACACACACACACACACACACACACACACACACACACACACACACACACACACACACACACACCATGGCATAACTCATCCAGTTGTGTGCATATCTGTGTGTGTGTGTGTGCGTGTGCGTGTATATTTATAAATACGTGTGCAAATTAGGAATTGAAAAGCATACAACATAATTTCAGTTTGGGTAACACAGCATATCTGCACAGCATTTCCAACGAATAAATCCTCAAAACAGAGGCTGGTTGTAGGGGGAATTATGCTATTCAAACGCCACTAATTCAATGAAGAGAAAAGCAGTCTTATTAAGACAGGCTCTGTTGTCTAGAATTTCCAACACATGTACCAGCAGATGAAAGCAAAACAGAGACGAGGGAAAATGACAGACCTCACAAAGGAAACGCACACACAGACACTCTTAAGTCAATCAGCCACAGACCAATCACAGACAGCGTGTGCAGCACACACACGTCTTAATTATTTGTCCTGTCGCTCAGGCTGCTCAAACAATTAGCCCTAATGAATAGACTAAATGATTAGGATCACATATCTAATTACAGTAAGAAACGACCACTAGACTGCTCATTGCAGTCTCTCGACTGCTCACTGCAGTCTCTCCGACAGATCATATTTATAGATTTTCTTTTCAGCTTGAAGGAGGACAGCAAGAAGAAAGGGAGAGAAGAGAAGGATATGGTGCTCCTTGTAAAAGGAAGGGGGTCCGAAGCCTACTCTTTGCTCTCCTTTTGTTCTTCTTAAAGGAGCTAAAGTCACTTCAATAGCCGCTTAATCCCGTTGACCATGCTTACGAAAGCCCCGTGGTATCAATCAGAGGGCCTAATCTGGGAGAGTGTGTGTATGTGGGGGGGTTACTACAAGAACAGAGTAATTATAGCCAATTCAATTCTTTAGCATTGCTCAGGTACTCGCAGGATATCTCAATGAGGGTGTTAGGTGGGGCAGGGGAAGTGTTTGCAGTTGGTCAGTTACTCAACGTCACAAAAGACGGACGGCCTAGAAGAAATATGCAAAAAATGCCAGCCTGTGCTAGTAGTGTGAATTGTGAAACAAGGGAAAAGAAAGGACATGGATCTCGCCAGCCTTCAAGAAGAGATGATAAAAAGCTACAGAGCCTATATTGACAGAGACCAAAGAAATGAAAGGAGGAAAGAAAAGAAACTAAGAGATGAAAAATAAAGGGGTTGTGGGGGATGGAAGCAGGGGGCAATACAGGGTATGAGGAATGGAGGGGGCTGGTTGTTGAAACCCAAATGAAGTCTTCTCCATTCAGTGCAGACCGCTCCAGGGTGAATGGTTAAAGAGACGTTTTAAGTGCCCACTTGAAAGGCAAATAAATTATAATGTAAATGGGGGACGTTTACCAGAAGATGGTGGCGGTAATTAAAGAATAGATTTCATTAAATGAAAGAAAAAGTACAGAGGGAGAGAAAGCACAGAGAAAGAAAGTGAGAGAGACAGTGAAAGAGAGAGAGACAGGGGTACTTGACTCCTTTGATGTTGAGTCACAAGAGACAGAAGAGAAGAGACCAGATCGCCACTGACACAGAGTCCACAAACCACATTCAGCATTTCACAAATCTCTTCATTCTTTCCATTTTTCTCCTCTCTCTCCTCTCGTTTTAGCTCTGTGGGGAGGCTTCTTCCCGGACCAAAGGGGGGTGAGAGTAAAGGTCAGGTCGAAGTGATAGGACAATCAAATCTAGCAAGCTCTATTCAGTCCAATCAGGCAGTGGGAGAAACAGTGGATGCACTGCATAGATCTGTATTAATTATCCCCAGTGTTAAACCCTATGGTATTGATTATTGTGGGTTATGTAGAGTTTACAATTTAGCTGACTCTCTTATCCAGAAGAACTTACAGTAGTAAGTTCATACATTCTCCTATTGGCCCACCTTAGAAAATCGAACCCATAACACTGGTATTGCCAAGCATTACCAGCTAAGCTACATGGGACCTGATGGTTCTCAAGGATGAAATAAAGAACTTGTATTTGCATGCATGCACACACCGACTGACCGACAGATCAACAGACCAACAGCCCGCATGCACCCCTCTTGGCGGCTCAGTACCACGTGTACTTCCTTTTCTGCGACAACAACAATTCTGGGAAACTCTTACAGTACCACTATCAGCTGTGTTCAATATGAGGGAAAGTACTGCCAAGACCTACCATTGCAGGGAGATACACTGTCTAACAATGATCTGTGGTCTCCAGCAGACGGCTACTGCAATGAAGGAATTTTATCAGTGTTTTACTGCTTGGTATTTTTCGCCTCAATTAGAAAAATATTTTACAGAGGAAACTTGCTTGCTATAACATTGCACTTTGAGGTAGCTGCACCAACTTAGTTTTTTCTTCCCCAAGACCCTCCCTACAGCTGGCTGTCTGGCCAAACTAAAGTAACTGGACAAGTTTCTCGGCAGAGACAGGAGAATCTGCCAGAAGGACATCCTTCTTTGCAGCACTCCATTAATCAGACCTATATGCTAGAATGGCTAAACAGAAGCCACACCTGAGTGAAAAGTATATTAAATGCCGCCAGAATGACTCAGAGTGTGAGGAAAAAATATTCCAGATGAGACAAAATATAACTAGTAGGCCAATGCATACACAATACTCATCACTTGGCTAATAACTATGGAAGCATCATGCTATGTGGAGGCTCCTCAGTAGCAGGGACTAGGAGACCAGTAAGGGTTAAGGGATGAATGGAGCAAAATACAGAGAGGTCTATAAAGAAAACTGGATCCAGAGCACGTAGAACCTTAGACTGGGGCAAACAATCTTTCAGCATGACAACGGCATGAAGCACACCATCAAGAAAACACTGCTGAAAGCAAAGGGTTTTGGATCAAGGCACTGTACAAGCAAATAAGATACACTGCCCCAAAGGACATCACACATTACATTTAGCAGCTAATTTTTTTTCAAGTATCGTTGTATTAGCATCCTTGAAACAACCACAGAGCAGCCTATACATCTCCGGATGTTATCTGTGGGGTTTTTCTTTGTATTCCAAACAATTCTTCTGGCAGTTTAGGCAGAAATCTTTCTTGGTCTACCTGACCATGGCTTGGTATCAAGAGATCCCCGAATTTTTCACTTCTTTATAAGTGATTGAACAGTCCTGACTGGAATTTGCAAGGATTTGGATATCTTTTTATATCCTTTTCCATTTTTAGAAAGTTGTTACAAGGCCAAACATACAAGGGTATGTTTGGCCTTGTGGTGATGCCTGAGTGATGATTTATTTAGCTTTGTCGGTAAATACTTTTACAGGTTTTCATGTAAAGAATAAAGAAGAAAGAATTTGTATTTTCCACATAAATGTACATTTTGATGTGCCCAGATGCCATTGGATGGAATTATTAAAGTAAATATTGATCTTCAACAGTTACACAGCACAAAAACAACCTGCTTTTTTAACTGGCAGGTGAGGACAACAGTACGCTTTGTCAAATTGCCTTTTCCTTCGAAGTTCTGCATACCAGAACATTCAATTAAACAACACACAAGAATGAGCGTATCTTGAATTCCATTATTTGATTGAAGCACTGGTACAGCACTCCAGTGTAACAGGCACAATGGCCCTACTGGGGGCAAATATTGAACAATGTAAGATTCCCATAACAACTCCAGAGGATCTGCTTGTAAAAGATGGGCCATTATAAAAATAATTGGTAAACTAGCCTACAGAAGTTTAGCACACAAACATGTGTTCACACATTCACACACACTTTGAGACTGTTGCTACAATGACAAATGCAATCTGGAACCTTATATTTATACTATCCCAGATCTGGTTGGCATCTTCCCACCATTAAAACTTTGATATATGTTTTATATATTTCACAGTCCCTGAAGTACTGTCCCACGTTGCAACATTACCAATTTTTGTTCCATCTACACACACAGCTAATGTCAGTGGCTGTAAAGTGGTGGGAGCCGGGCCAGCTGAGCACTAAGCACTACTGGCCTGAAACCAGAAGTAGGTGTGTTAGTGGGTTTATTTGCTGCTGGAAGGGCCTGTTTCTCATTAGTGGGCCTAGGCTCATGAAAGAAAAGTAGGACTGAGTTTCTGGGTTTTCCATGTCTCCCACAGATGTAGTTAGCTACTGTAGGAGATTGTTGGTTCCTCAAGAGAAAATGGCTACAGTTTGAGCAGCATCTTTAAAACTAGGGTCATTCCACAAAGGTAAATGCCCATTCAATATCAAAATACAAGTTTTCGATGACCATTCAACAATTTAATTAGGCAATTATTCAAACATATTACAAACAATATGGGTTACTTGACAATTCAACACATGTATCACACCTCAGCTTCACCTGTATGCTAATTCATCAAATATAAATCTAAAATGTTTGTTTTACGAGACAAAATATCAGGCATTCTTTACTAATCGCCAACTACCAATTCAACTAAGTTATTAGATGTTACTGTTTATCTTAGGAACAAAAGAGAAACAAATCTGCATACGCATCCTATAATCTCTTAGTTTTCTCTGCTTATTTTACTGAAGATTCTACATATGAATTATGCAAAATAACTATTCACAAATCAAAATACCAATTATCCCCAATTATCAATTCAGCAAACATAATGCACTTTACTCTTTTTGGAGAGATTGGAGAGAAAGATAAATAAAATCACATACACATCCTATCATCTCTCTTTGTATATTTTCTGTATATTTTACTGAAAATTAAGATTCTACATATGTATTACGTTAAATAATCTATTACAAAACGAAATACTAACGATTACCAATTATCAATTCAGCAAATGTATTACTTTTTACGGTTTTTCATCAATACAATCAACAAATGACTGCTCTATATTTTCATGCAGGCCACTGTAATAAATTATTTGAAATTGTGTACATGCTGTTTACATTCTTTTTCAGTTGTTACATGTACATGTCTACCATGGGAACTATATTGCCGCTATCCCGGCATTTCAGTTGCACATGCCACTTTGCACTTTCAGCTGGCACATTGATAATTCCCACTTATAACATATATTGTTTTTAATTTTTTCTTTTGTAAAATGTTGCACTTCTGGTTCGATGCTAACTTTATTTCATTATACACTACTTGTTTAGTGACAAAGTTGAATCTAATCGAATGAATAGCAATGAAATAGCAAAAAACCCCATATCAACCTAGACATTCCTATGCATGAAACTGAAATGGAATGATGAAGAATGAAGATGAAGGTAGAAATCGTATTTAATCTGAAATTTGTGAGCAAGACAACTCAGACACAATTTACAGTGTTTTGATCATAATGGCAAACAGAACTGAACAATTCAACACCCTAACAGCAATGCAGATGCTGCAAGATCTAGATGAGATGGAGTCAGATAGAAATAGATCCCGAAATGTGGTGGGCCAAAGCAAAAAAAAAAAATGCAAAAATGCCACTGTGAGACACTACTGTACTATCTTTTGATTATCCTTTTACTCTGCTAATCGAATACCAAAAAAAGTTGTTATTCATGTATGTCACAGTGTGATAAGAAAGGAGCCCAGGTGCAGGATGAACAGTGAAATAAGGGTTTTAAAGCTGAAAAGCGTAATGCATAATCCAATTAAGGCCAAAACGACTGATATAAAGAATAGGCACATTAGGTGTGAAAAACAACAATCAAAGACAACTAGCAAAATACCCAACAAAGACTAAAAAAGTATTTAGTCAGCCACCAATTGGGCAAGTTCTCCCACTTAAAAAGATGAGAGAGGCCTGTAATTTTCATCATAGGCACACTTCAACTATGAGAGACAAAATTGGAAAAGAAATCCAGAAAATCACATTGTAGGATTTTTTATGAATTTATTGGTAAATTATGGTGGAAAATAAGTATTTGGTCAATAACAAAAGTTAATCTCAATACTTTGTTATATACCCTTTGTTGGCAATGACAGAGGTCAAATTTTTTCTGTAAGTCTTCCCAAGGTTTTCACACACTGTTGCTGTTATTTTGGCCCATTCCTCCCTGCAGATCTCCTCTAGAGCAGTGAGGTTTTGGGGCTGTCGCTGGGCAATAAGGACTTTCAAATCCCTCCAAAAATTTTCTACGGAGTAGCGATCTGGTGACTGGCTAGGCCACTCAAGGACCTTGAAATGCTTCTTATGAAGCCACTCCTTTGTTGCCCGGACGGTGTGTTTGGGATCATTGTCATGCTGAAAGACCCAGCCACATTTCATCTTCAATGCCCTTGCTGATGGAAGGAGGTTTTCACTCAAAATCTCATTATACATGGCCCCATTCATTCTTTCCTTTACACGGATCAGTCATCCTGGTCCCTTTGCAGAAAAACAGCCCCAAAGCATGATGTTTCCACCCCCATGCTTCACAGTAGGTATGGTGTTATTTGGATGCAACTCTGCATTCTTTATCCTCCAAAAAGTTCTATTTTGGTTTCATCTGACCATATGACATTCTCCCAATCCTCTTCTGGCTCTTCTGTATTGGCTTAAGCAGGATTTGAGTCCCCGGCGGCATAGTGTGTTACTAATGGTAGCCTTTGTTACTTTGGTCCCAGCTCTCTGCAGGTCATTCACTAGGTCCCCCTGTGTGGTTCTGAGATTTTTGCTCACCGTTCTTGTGATAATTATGACACCACGGCGTCAAATGCTTTTTTTTTTTTACATTAGATTCTCTGGATATTTTCCTCATTTTGTCTCTCACAGTCGAAGTGTACCTATGATGAAAATTACAGGCCTGTCTCATCTTTTTAAGCGGGATAACTTGCACAGGCCTGTCTCATCTTTTTAAGCGGGATAACTTGCACAATTGGTGGCTGACTAAATACTTTTTTGCCCCACTGTAGGCTGTAGCAGTAAGGATCTGCTGTGCGAAATAATGGGAAATTCAGGGAGATGTGATGAGGAACAGGTCTGTGTAGAGTCCAGGATGTTCCGTGAATGTGGTGCTATTGTAGCAACCGGAAGAATGGATGGTGGTGGCTAATAGGCCGGTGGGAAGGAGCAATCTAGTCATGCTTCCCTGAAGGGAGGCGATTACGGGAGGCACCATGACAGTGTAGGCTACCGTAAATCATCCTTTGATCATCCTATTACTCTGCTAAATACATTTTTCAAATACAATTCAATGAATAATACACTGCAATGTTTTTAATTCAAGAGAGGCTACATATCTTTGGATCTATCAATTTTACTTATGAATAGGCTGTAGCCTGTATTATTCATTTTTTGAAATTCATCATGTTTATCCAGCAACCATGCTTTAGGCCTATATACGGCTATTCATGAGAATATCCTTTAATCTCGCAAACTGGTCAATATTGTCTCTTATTTTGCCTTGACAAGAAAAGGCGTTCGGCTCTGGCTGACACTGTTGGTCTGAATGGCCTGGCAGTTCTAGTTTTAACCACTTGTGGGTGGAGCGTCAGGGAGATAAGGATCTTGTTGCAGAGAGAGGTGTTGAGTGTCAGGGCACTGAGTTTAGTGAGGAGCTTGGATAGTATTATGCGGCGGAACACCAAGTTGTAGTTGAAGAATAGAAATTTCATGCTGAATGAATTAGCAAATGGCTCATGGCAGTTATTGAAAAGAATGGTGGTTATACTGGTCACTGAATATTTTAGAAAAGGACAAACATTTTAATTAATTGTCATTGTGTTACCTATTTGTTACACTTACGTTCAAAACTGAGAATAAACACATTAGTTGGGAGAAATTATTTTTTTGATCAGTTGCCTAATAATTCTGCACACCAATTGTTGCCTAATAATTCTGAATTCTTATGTATTCCTGTGAGAAATATTAAAACTGTAACTTTCCTTTGGTTAATATTCAGTGTGAGGTTCAATTATATTTTGGATAGACAATGTGACTGTTCAACAATAGAATAAATCTTGAGAAATAGGATTTGCCTAAAAATTGTGCACACAGTGTAGTGTTACTTTTCTGCCTTGTTTGAGAAATCTAAGAACTTTTCATAGGTTGTCTGTTAAGCTTCATATTGCTATTTCTTTATGGTCAAATTTTCACACTGATTTCTTATACTTGAGCATACAGACAACATGCTACACGGCTCTTCCTCAATAGCTCTACAAAATCTTTCTTGTTCACACAGGCGTGTAAATGTCCCACCTTGCCAAAAATTATATTTGGTAACTAGCTACTAACTATACAGTGGGGAGAACAGGTATTTGATACACAGCTGATTTTGCAGGTTTTTCTACTTTCAAAGCATGTAGATGTCTGATTTTTTTATTATAGGTACACTTCAACTGTGAGAGACGGAATCTAAAACAAAAATCCAGAAAATCACATTGTATTTCCTGTATATTTATATTGTTAGTCACTTAAAAATATTTTGATGCTGTGTATTGCATATATAGCCTAATGGTTTTTGGTGATAGTAAAAACCCTAAACTGTTGATTTGTCTCACAGTCTCTTTAAAAAGAAAACTTTAATTACAGACTACTAGTAGCCACATGAAAAGTTACAAAAATGAGGTTATTACATTTTTATTCAATATTATGACATGCTTGGGTGTAAAAAAAACTAGGATCCACTTGTTTTTCCAACACAACTCATCTCCGCGATGTCTAGACCCATGTGGTCCTGTATGCAAGGTTACCAGATTTAATTCACTGTAAACTGTATTCTGCCCCTGTCTCCGGGAAAAAAATGACTAGCCCAATGGTATAGGAAACACACCCCACCTGGCAACACTCAATATGGAATGTTTCCTCCTACCGTTGTTTTCGCTGCAGTGTTTCGCTGGTATTTTATATATATATATATATATATATATATATATATATATATATATATATATATATATATATATATGTATATATGAGCACAAAATCATGTTTTACCATATTAACACACAGAGGCGGTGTGAGATTTTGGAAAGGCTGTTGCCTTTGAGCTTTGAATGCATGATAAACCCTGTGTGCAAATATACAGAATGCCACCCGCCAAAGTGGCTAGTAAGTGTGACAGTTACATGCCACAGCCAAATTCTACCTGCATATGGCAGATTGGCGAGTGCCAATATCAAGCCCGAGTCCTTACCTTTATGAGGTGAATTGCCTGTCTTTGTAATTAGTTCGTTCACATTCTTTATCATTATAGGCTAACTACGTCTATACAAAATTCGAGTGCCTGTACTAATTCTGTTAAAAAAACTGAAAAGGGTCAGAATAGCTATATGAAAACATCGGGATACCTGGGTGTAACAAGCAAAAAGGCAGCATCTTTGCATCTAAAGGTCAAACTGAGTGAGCACAAAAACTTGAGCAGAACATTTAGTTTTCTATTATGGAAGAACAATCAACAATTTAACCATGACTTAACCAGGTTCTGTAAGTCAAATCATTTCTCCCACCCAAAGAAAACTTGCCCAAAGGCATATGACGATGTTGTAAATCCATTCACAGTTTTCTGCAATTGAACTTGGTATTCCTTATTTTAAAACTAATCTACAGTCATGTGAAACTCCCTGATAAGTTTCATTCTTGTCCCACAGCTCTGTTCAAAACTAATTCTTTGATAAATTGTATCTTTGATGCATTTGAGGGGTTAAATACATCAATTACAGCATAAAAATAAACTGACCATGCTTTATCATAATGTTTGAATTAGTAATATCCACTACAATCTTACAATATAACTTGTGGTTTGTTAAGCAAATATTTACTACCAAACATGTAGGCAAAGCACTGGCTAACACTGAATATATTCCAATTCCCCTTTGTAACACCAAAATATAACAAAAATCCTCCAGTAGATATACCTATGATAAATAACTATTGGAATGATCGAAATAGAATGTTATGTAGCATGTTGGATTTATTTTGGTTACACACCCTAAGCAGGTAGACAACTAACACGCCAGTTTGAAGTGTATGTTTGATAATCACATAAAATACCGTAACTGATACATTTTATGCCATAACAAGGAAATTATAAAATGTGTACAAATAAACCTAGATCCACAGATTATACTGTTTGTAACTTAATTAATAGGGAATATATGCCCATGAATATTCCCCCCTTTATTTCAGATGATTGACAGTTCGGGTCACTGGAAAATTATGAATATGATACCTTTTATTTCACACCATAAATCCGTTCTGCCTCCACCACCCACTACAGAAGAGCACAGAGAAGAATAGTAGCAAGTGCAGGGCCCTAAAAATTATCTTTTTATAAATCTATTAACAATTTGCTAACATATTGCTAAACACAAACCATAGATCTATTAAAAAGGTGGCCCCCTTCTCAAAATGCAGATTTCCACAACTATCTCCCAGTCTGCAGCTCAAGAAAGAAGCTGTGTTTAAAACGCACAAAACGTAAGAACATAAGACGCTTTTTTAATATGCAAATTACTTTCAGAAAGAGGTTTTCCGATTAGATTTCCAGTGAATAAATAAAAAGGAATTAAAAAAGGAAAGGAGAATAAATCAAATTGATGGTGTGAAGTGTAAACAAGCCAGCGGTGCCCACAAAGGGGAAAGAAGTTGTGTGAAATAAAATGGTCAGAAAGTTATCAATATTATCTTAGCGATACCTATACTGGCCTCTGGCTCAGCATGAATCCTTGCCTGTGTGTGCTTTAACCAAGCCTCAGGTCTGAAGACTAAACACAAGCGGCAAAAGGGCCGATCCATTTCATTTCAGCCAGCAATGACATGCATCTCAGATTTTTGGCTTCTGAAGTTAGAAAATAGATGTTATCAACAGTCCTTTACCATTGTTTTCATGAATTGCAGTTTGATCTCGGCAAATTACAGCTAACTGACTCCAACCAAATCTTAAAATGTAGAGGATTCATTTAATATGAAATATTATGTAAATTACTGTTTTGTAAAACAAAAGGAATCCAAAAAAATTTTTAACAGCCACTTATTGCACACTAATAAAATATGGGTGTTTTATAATAATTAAATAATTAAATGTGCCAGGTCAAATCTTGTCATTCAAAACTCCAAAGTAATCACACTACAGTGTGCTAGTCTCCCTATGCAGGCATTTAATGTTTACCTCCACAATGTATGAATGCTAGGTACAAGTGAACGCAGGATTACTTACCAGGATTCAGTCTGAAGAGGTCTGCCCGATTTGCTGCTGATTAGATGTATGGTATAAGACAGGTGTTGCATGGTATCTTGTATTTGCCAGAAGTAGTGCTTGGCATTTCATAAAAAATAGTCCTTGGCAAACTCCAGGAGTCAAGTCAAATACCTTTAACTTTAACCACTCAAACATAAAGGTTGATTGAGAGTCCAGAGGTAGGTGTCCTTTTAAAAGTTTCTCTCATCTCCCCTCCCTGACTAATGATCTGGTGGTGATTCCAAACTTCTTCCATTTAACAATGATGAATCCACCTGTGCTCGTGAGAACTGTCAAAGCATTAGCAATGTATTATACAAATGTGTGCCTTTAGATCAAAGATAAATTGGAATGTCATGAAATAGGGCATGTATACTTATTTAGATAAGATAACTTGCAGTATTATCACGTCTTAACCAACAGTGTGATTCTGGATCTAACAGTAGAAACCTACAGGATACGCAATATTTTCCCAGTAATTTTGCTTGAGGGTAATTGTGAAATTTTTATGCAAGATGTTTTAAGTTGCCTTAATTTAGGCAGATATATCTCAGACCGGCCAAAAAAAGTAAATATTAAGATGGGCAAAGGAACACAGACACTGGACAGAGGAAGAAGTCTGTCTAGAAGACCAGCGTCACGAAAACGCCTTTTACTGATGACATGGTGACTTGTGTTGTGCAGAAACTATTTAATGAAACTGCCAGTTGAGGACCTGTGAGGCATTTGTTGCTGAAACTAGACACTAATGTATTTGTCCTCTTGCTTAGTTGTGCACTGGGGCTTCCCACTCCTCTTTGTATTCTGGTTAGAGCCTTTTTTTCTTTAAGGGGACTAGTACACATCATTGCACTAGATCTTTACTGGCTTGACAATTTGTGGCATGAAATAAGTCTTCATTTCTCAGAACAATAGACAGATGAGTTTCAGAAGAATGTTATTTGTTTCTGGACATGTTGAGCCTGAAATTATACCTACAAACGTGGATGCTGAAGATACTGAACTAATGAAGGCCAATTATATTGCTTTTATAATTAGCACAACAGATTTCAGCTGTGCAAAAATGATCACAAAAGGGTTTTATAATGATGAGTTAGCCTTTTTTTAAATCTATTTGGATAAGCAAACACAATGTGCCATTGGAACAGGATTGATAATGGGCCTCTGTACACCTATGTAGATATTCCATTAAAAACCAGCTGTTTCCAGATACAGTGGTCATTTACAACATCAACAATGTCTACATTGTACTTCAGAAACATTTTTTTATCAAATTAGCATTTCTTTCAAAAACAAGGAAATGTGTGACTACAAACTTTTAAATGGTAGAGAAAGTAGTAAAAAGGCACAAAATATTTTGGGGATATTTATGCGTTGTTTATACTGACAAGCTCTTGAAGTACCGTTCTTATAAATGGTAGGCTATAAGGCAATTTTATGCTTCATGCAAGTATACAGTGAAGAGAACAAGTATTTGATATACTGCTGACTTTGCAGGTTTTCCTACTAACAAAGCATGTAGAGGTCTGTATTTTTTATCATAGGTACACTTCAACTGTGAGAGAAGGAAACTAAAACAAAAATCTAGAAAATCACATTGTATCTCCCTACTGTATATTTATACTGTTGGTCAATAAAAAATATTTTGATGCTGTGTATTGCATATATAGCCTAATGGTTTTTGGTGAACTGTTGATTTGTCTCCGATGCACTTGAAGGTGCACTTCAACTGTGAGAGACTGAATCTAAAACAAAAATCCTGAAAATCACATTGTATGATTTTTTAATTATTAATTTACATTTTAATGCATGACATATTTGGTAATATTTGGTACAGAAACCTTTGTTTGCAATTATATAGATCATACGTGTCCTGTAGTTCTTGACCAGGTTTGCACACACTGCAGCAGGGATTTTGGCCCACTCCTCCATACAGACCGTCTACAGATCCTTTAGGTTTCGGGCTGTTGCTGGGCAATACAGACATTCAGCTCCCTCCAAAGATTTTCTGTTGGGTTCAGGTCTGGAGACTGGCTAGGCCACTCCAGGACCTTGAGATGCATCTTACGAAGCCACTCCTGAGTTGCCCTGGCTGTGTGTTTCGAGTCGTTGTCATGCTGGAAGACCCAGCCACGACCCATATTCAATGCTCTTACTGACGGAAGGAAGTTGATGGCCAAGATCTCACGATACATGGCCCCATCCATCCTCCCCTCAATACGGTGCAGCCGTCCTGTCCCCTTTGCAGAAAAGCATACCTAAAGAACGATGTTTCCACCTCCATGCTTCACGGTTGGGGCTGGATGGGAGCTGGATGGGAACATACATTTTTTACTATAAAAAATGTATGATCTTACAAATCTAACAATCTTACAAAAATGCTCAATAATAACAAGTGCCAGAAAAATGCTTTTGCCACCTTTCTGATTATCACAATAAATCTGGGCAGTCAGAGACAAAACAAGGAATTGGGTGTGCTAGAAAGTTATATATCTTAGGTATTCCTCATTAAAAACCAAATACCAATGGTCAAAATGAAACAAATGTTTTTTCTTTGCACCGCATACAACAGATAAGGAACACTCCAGCATATCAGTCACGGATGTCAGCCACCACACCACCCACTGAAGACATCAACTGCCAAATAAAAGTGGCTGAAATCAAAGGTTCAAAAACCTGATTTAGCAAGGTGACCTAAAAGGTTTCTAGTAGGACCTGCTGGGCTCTGAAAAAAGGTTGTGTGAGATGATGAGACAAAAATCCATATTTTCCAGGGGAAAGAGGAAAGTGTGGAGGAAATATGGGAAATATGCTTTAGAGGGTGTTGTTTTGGGCATGTACGGTTTCCACTTGTACTAGCTCATGTCTTCTATGATGATGTAAAGATACCAGAAGTAATATGAATTCTGACTTGTATAGAAACATCTTGTTTGGTCAAATACAATCAAATGTCTGTAAACTCATTAGAGGCACTTCATCAAGCTGGTCAATAACCCCAAACGCACAGCCATAGCTACCAAAGAGCTTTCCAATCTGAATGTGGAAAGTTCTTGATTGGCCAAGTCAATAACCAGATCTGATTCAAACTCAGCATGTCTATAACATGCTAAAGACTAGACTGAAGGTAAAAAGGCAAAACAAGCAGAAACTAAAGATAACTGCAGGCTTGGTAGAGCATCAACAGGGTACATACCCATCCTCTGGTGATGTTTATGGGAAGTAGACTTCAGGCAATCATTACACGCAAAAGACATACAACCATGTACTAAACATGACTACTTTTTTTTTGCATAATGCTTATATGTCCACATAGTTTTGGAGTGCACTGTATATACTTTACAACTGCCAATGCCAGTTGTCAAGCATTCTCATCAAGATACGTTTTCTTGATACTAGTAGCAAACTGGAGTGAGGAGAGTTGGAGAGATAGACGCAGAGCAAGTCAGGATAGCTAAGTTGGTTATGTTAAAATATTGCTTTTTCAATTAACCGTATTTGATTGAGATGCAAGACAAGACTAGTAAATGAAAATAAATAACAGCAATTATGACCACTTTAACAAGATGCATGTTCACTAAGAGGAATTTAAAAAAGCCAAGAAATGAAGGATTTTTCATGTGATAGTTTAGATTTTCAAAGTAAATTTTGCACTTGATAGAAATCAGCCATTCATATAGTGGTGAAATAATAATCGAAAAACCGGTCGTCAAGGCAGAGATTAATTCAATAATTTATTGCGGCATTTGATCATCACTGTCGCTCCATGTCTGAACGTGACTTCCTGTGAACGGATAAACAGATTATCTTTTGTTATCTAAACTAAAACATACATTCATAAATGTCTAAACACAGATCAAGGAAATATTAATAGACTCTGTCATTTATTTTAGAAATAGGCAGGAATAAGGCATTCCCCACCACAAAAAATATTACTTTAGATTTGAATTTGAGTTAATTCACCAAAACTGCACACCCATTTAGGAAAAAAAATTACAAAGTCTATTTGCATTTTAAATTTAGTTGTGTCAATGATGCACTTCCACATTTAAATGAATAAGAGTTCAGCTGTATAAGTGGGAAGTGCACCATCTAGCAGTCAGATCCTAGTAAAATAATGATGGGCCGATAAATCCATTAATTTCCATTACTAATTTATAAGAAAACATCAAATGCACTTACAATACAGAACATACAATGCTTGAACAACTTATTATACTGGCCGTTGGCCGTTGGGGTGGGATTAGTATGAAATGTCGAAGATCCACGGGTAGCTTTTGAAGATACATAAGGATTTTGCTTGTCCTAACCATTATTTAAAGGGTTTAGGTCCAAAACGATTGTTAGGTACTGAAGTTATTAAATATTATACACATTTATCAAATTAAAATGGCAGATTTCCCCTTCCAAACTCATCAATGTCATGTCCCCATGCTTCAAAACTATAAACCTCTACCCATACCAAATCCTTTGGTCCTCTTCATCAACCCTGCCTTGTATCCCCCCCATTCGCTTATCTCAACCTCCCTTCTCTCCCAGCCTCATCTCATTCCATAGCAATTATTTTTTGGGACTCAGAAATCTGACAGAAAATTCTCATCTAGTTCACATCATCCCTCCACACATGGACACTAGCCTACGATCGGCTACACCATTGGAACAGGGGAGGCATTAATATCTGAGGTACAGTGTTGGTAGGGAGACAGACACTAGTAACAAATATTTAGAAAGAGTAACAATTGGATTAGGGACCTAGCAAACATTAGGATGAATAGGCTTCAGATTCTGAAGTCATTTGATCTAAAATCATATGTTTTATTGTGACATTTTAGCACTGATTCTGAAAATATGACTGATTAAGCAAAATAACTATCTTTAATTTAAGGATAGTGATCATACAAAACTAATTATTAACATGTTATAGTTTGACTCCTTTTAAATCCTAATTAAAATACAATTCAACCAATGGCCCTGATCAAAAATGTACATACCCCTGAATGTTTGGCTTCGTTACAGACACGCAAGATGACAGTGATTGCAATTTAAAAAGCCACAGGTGTGAGAAATTCACATTTAATTGCCATTTTCACCTGTGGCTTTTAAAATTGCAATCAGTGTTGGTGTATAAATAGTCAATGAGTTTGTTAGCTCTCACATGAATGCACTGAGCAGGCTAGATAATGAGCCATGGGGAGCAGAAAAGAATTGTCAAAAGACCTACAAAACTAGGTAATGGAACTTTATGAAGATGGAAAAAATATATCCAAAGCCTTGCAAATGCCAGTCAGTACTGTTCAATTACTTGTTAAGATGTGGACATTTCTGGGATCTCTTGATACCAAGCCAATGTCAGTTAGACAAAGAAGGATTTCAGCCAAAACTGCCAGAAGAATTGTTTGGGATACAAAGAAAAATCCACAGGTAACCTCAGGAGAAATACAGGGTGCTCTGGAAAAAGACGGTGTGGCTGTATTAAGGAGCACAATACGACGATACTTGAACAAACCTGAGCTGCATGGTTGAGATGCCAGAAAGAAGCCTTTACTGTTTCAATGGCACCAAAATCCCAGTTACAATATGCCCAAAAACACCTTGACACAGCATCTGGCACACTGTAATTTGTGAGTGAGAGTGACGAGACCAAAATAGAGCTTTATTGTCACAACCACAAGCGCTATGGTTGGAGAGGGGTCAACAAGGCTTATAATGAACAGAATACCATCCCCACTGTGAAGCATGGTGATGGTTCACTGATGTGTTTGGGGTGTGTGAGCTCTAAAGGCATGGGGAAACTTGTGAAAATTAATGGCAAGATGAATGCAACAGGTTAACAGAAAATACTTGCAGATAATTTGCATTTTTCTGTATGAAAGTTGCGCATGGGACGCTCTTGGACTTTCGAGCATGACAATGACCCTAAGCACAAGGCCAAGTTGACCCTCCAGTGGTTATAGCAGAAAATGGTGAAGAATCTGGAATGGCCATCACAGTCTCCTGACATTAATATCATCAAGCCACTCTGGGGAGCTCTCAAATACATGGTTCATGCAAAGCAACCAATGCATGAACTTGAGGCTAGACACATTTGCAGCTATACCACCTGCAGGAATTTGGGGCCTCATTGACGCTAAAGGGGGCAATACACAGTATTAAGATACTTTTTTACAGTATTTGGATACTTTTTTTTGCCATGTTTTGTTTTATGATTGTGCCATTCTGTTATGACCTACAGTTGAATGTGAATCATAAGAAATAAAAGAAATGTTTTGCCTGCTCACTCATGTTTTCTTAACAAATAGGACATTTATGACAAATTTTCCCACATCTTCTGACCTTGTCTATCATCAAGCAACTCTGGAGAGATCTCAAAGACTTTGCATGACCTGGAAACATTTTGCCAAGACGAATACCATCTGCAAGAATTTTGGGACTCATAGACAAAAATTACAAAAGAGTGCACGCTGTCATTGATGCTAAAGGGGGGCAATACACAGTATTAAGAACTAAGGTTATGCAGACTTTTGAAAAGGGGACTTTGTTTTGTTGCCATGTTTTGTTTTGACTGTGCCATTCTATTATGACCTACAGTTGAAGGTGAATCCAATAAGAAATAAGAGACATGTGTTTTGCCTGCTCACTCTCATTTTCTTTATAAATGGTAGATATGTTACTGATTCTCCAAGGGTATGCAAACTTTTGAGCACAACTAAATATTAAGATATGCAAGATGCATTGTGGGATTTTGGGCCACTGGTTGTGCTATTTTTTACAAATGCCCTGAAATGCATCTTTAATATGTCTATTACATTGTCTAATGCAGAAGTATTAAACCCCCTAGACCAATTTGTTAATTTTACTGAATCACAAATGTTACATTATTACATTTTGATATTATATTTAACTTTTGTAAGACAACAATGAAAAACAAAGAGTGTTCTACAGAAGTTAAAGATACAGTAATACAAATCCATAGATCAGAAACAGACTACAAAATTTCAAGTGTATGCATATCCCAGTAAGCACAGATGGAGCAATAACCAGGAAAAGGAATCTGCATAACAACATGCAGGCACTACCAAGAAAAAGTTGTACCTTAAAAAACAGCACTCAAAAAAGGACACTTCTGAGAGTCGCCAACAATAATTTTGAAGGAGCTACAGAGTTCAGTGGCTGAGAGAGGAGTAAGAGTGCAACGTTCAATCAATTCAAGAGCTCTGCATGAAACTGGCCTGCATTGGAGGGTGGAGAGAAAGAAGTAGTTATTCAAAAATAACCATCGGAAATCATGAGAGGGACCCAGCTGCAATGGAAGAAAAGGGTTTGTGGTCAGAAGAGACCAAGATGAAGCTTTTTGGCCAAAGCTCAAAGAGCTATGTGTGGCCCAAACCTAACAATACTCATGACTCAAGACAGACCATTCCTGCAGTTAAGAATGATGATGGCAGCATCACGGCAGGGCATGTTGTTAAAAGTAATGCAAGAATGGAGGGCAAAGAATACAGGGAAATACTGCAAAAGAAACTGCCACAGTCCGTAAAAAAAATTATAAGTAGGAAAATGATTCAAACAACAAGGCAAAAACAAAATTAGAGTGGCTCCTGAGCAAAAAGGACAATGTCCTACAGTTTCCAAGACAAAGCCCAATCCCACTGAGAATCTCTGGCATAATTTCTAAATTGCAGTACACAAGCGACATTCATGCAACCTGAGCAAGAACATCTGAAAAACTGCCCATATCAACATACAATAATCAATTGTGCTTCAGTATAAAAAAGTTCTACTTTAATATGCCATTTGTAATTCATTAATATGAGAGAATTTAATAGGGGTTTGAATACTATTGCAAGGCATTGTATAAAAACAAGTTCCATTGATCCAACCTAGAGATAATTAAGGGAAGGTAAAAAGGCCAAAAACAACTTAATGGCTGCAGAGAAAAGGGGGATGTTGGGTGGGGGGGTAGCTTTTCAACTTAGCATTTATATTGACTCCGGGAAAACAAAATAAAGGTTTTTCTCTGAGAGTGAGGGAGTGTGCACTCTGCGACAGCCATTCAGGCCTTGGGAGACCCCATTGTAAAACTGAAAGGATACCCCACTGGTGGAAATCCACTGGAACAAACCAGCGATAGGCTCACAACTGTTCCCCTGTTCATTCAAGTCGGAAAAGGAGATCAAAAAGAGAGAGAGGGATGGACTACTGAGGTACGGCCTGAAAGACAAAAGCTAACAAAAGTGCTGACCATTAGGGGACGACACAACTCGTCACGGCAGAGGAAGCAGAAAGAAAGATGAGAGAGATTTGTGGGGGACAGACATGGGGGAGGGGGCGGACAATGGCACCTCACAACTAACTGACATGGTAAAAGAATTGAAATATCTACATATGAAGAATTCTCTCCTCCCTGATTGACTAGGCTAAACCTACAAGGTCTGTCTGTATGGGCTAAACCAGCTGGTGGGGGCGACTAAATCAGTCCAGCTATTTAAACAAATATATTTTTGGCTTGTTTTCTAAGCATTTTGTCATTTCTTTCCCCTCCTCCACTGTTGGTCCAAGTCTCAAACTTTCTTCCACTCTTCATCACACACCCCCTTCCTATCTCACTCTCCATTTATCGCTCCACCTTGCTCCTCCTTTCTTCCAGACGTCCTGGCATGTGCACATGGGGACAAACACAGTTTGTACCAACAACCAGAACACAAACCAAAAAAGTCTGCAAGCGCTCTGTTCTGTTCCTGTGGCTTTTGTTTTTGATCTACTGGGTATGAACGCGTCTGATCTCTTGTTTCTCTTTGTGTCCCCAAACACAATTACCATTTAACCTCCATGGCAACGGTTATGAAGAAAAACAAACAAAAAAGTTGCTCTGAAATGCATTATTGGTCCAAGTGCCAAGGTTTCTAATGACTGTTGAAATCCAGGGAGGTCGAGCTAATTCAAAGGCTCAAAAATGACTAACGTATTTATCTTTTTACTTTCAGTTATGTTCATGTAAAGGGCTTGTTCTTCAATGACACCCCCTTCAAATGTCTTGATAGAGGAAAATTGTTTTTTTTTTAATTATGAGATTGCATTTATGTGTTTCCTCTATTAATGGACAATCAGGCTTCATTAAAGTTGAAGCACACCCACTTCAGCCAGACACAAACAGCATTTACATTATGGCTGTCACAGACAGAGGAGAGAATTTCTTTGTCATATACTTATCTAACCTGGTCAAATTATATGAATCCATCCCACCTCCGATACACACAATCACACACAAAAGAGCGCACACATACTCCATACAAAATGTAATGCATATTCTATTAGGACCTCAAAATACAATATTATCGCGACACTTAGCTGCCTATATAATATGTATTGCGATTCAATAGTGCAATTAACTGGTTCTTATAAGTCTTATTAAACCATGCTAATCAGTGTAATTATAATTCTAAAGACAATCTGAGAACAAGAAACCAGGCAAGCCTAGTTCAGCCGGCCCGCAATAGAAAGTGTAGATCATGGCTGCCCTCTCAAGATTCAAACCTAGGTCGCCCACATGAAAGGCTGTGGCATTAACCACAACACCACAGAGCTGACCATTTGCCGGGTGTCAGTATAACATATTGACATCATATTAGGTTGTCATGCTTTAACATCACGTCAAGTTTCAATATTTAAATAGACACAATTAACCATAGTGTTAAACTGAGTAACGTTTCTAATGAAGTTTACATTCACCACAAATAGCATCTATGAACTGTATGACTTCTGCTACTGGCCATTTTAAAAGCTTATTAGCCAGTAAAATGATGCTAGATGCCATTACGCATTGTGTTTAACTTTGTAACATTTCTAATTAAGTTTACCTCCACCACAAATAGCATCTATTAACTGTATGGCTTTTGCCACTGGCAGTTTTACAGCTTATTTGTCATTCATTAATGACATTGATACAATTACTACTGTATCAATATTGGTGACGATAATGGACTTTTACGTGAAGTGAAAAGACGAGAGAATCGTGTAGCCAGCGAAGTGTTTGACTATACTGAAGAAATGCTAAGACATAATTCAGAAATCTACCAAAATAGTCTCAATATAACCGTCAACTAGTGATGGTCATTCTTCTAGCAGTTTTAACAGCTAATTAGCCATTTGTAAATGACATTGAGTACCTATCAATATAGGTGACAATAACTGACGTTTTTGTCAAGTGAAAAGACGAGAGAATCGCGTAGGCAGCGAAGTGTTTGTCTATCCTGAGCAAATCCTTATATCCAACAGAACTGTTTTATTTGAGCCTTTCTATTGTGTAGCTACATAAAGTTATAGCCAGTGAAGTTTTTGTCTGTCCTAAACCTCAGGCATAATGTGCGTGGACTGTTACAGGAGTCAAATGCAGGACATGGTGTTCTGTAGTCTGTGTCTCTATCCACTACGTTATTTAACAAAGGGTAGTCAGTCAGTCAGTCACGGAAAACAAAAACAACACCTTTCAGAATAGCCTGAGGCCTTTCTCTGTAAGCCACATTTCCAAGCCTGTGGCCATTGCTCTACCCATCACCTTTTGATTAGTCAATCGATGCTGTGATTGGTTAGTGGCCAAAAAGTGGTAGGAAATATAAACACAGATCAAACGTCAGATGTCCCCTACAACATACAAAAAGTGTCCAAAAACATTAAATGTAGCCTCTAGCCAGGCCCCCATACCCAAGCCCCTTAAACAAAGGCCTAGAGACTAGTTCCATTCTCCAAGCAAGTTAGCTATCATTTTAGAACTATACTGCTCCCATTCTCCCCAAGCAATGCGGAATTGCAGCACGGAGATGGAAGGAGTGGTTCAGGGATGAGGGTACCTTCAAGGTACTGACAAATAGGGCTTTATTTGAATTTGGACATTACATGTTTTGGGGATATAATTTTCAATTGACACAATTAAAAAATAACAGTTTATTGGGAAAAATATCCCTTTAACAATAAGTAGTAAAGAATAAACAACTTACAGTATTTCTTACAGTATTATATCAGTTGAGTCCTGTCCAATCCACCAAATATCTTAAATGTTAAAGGCCAATGCAGGTCAAAAATGTTTCCTGTGCTTGTTAGACACTCAGTGGCCACAATATAAGGTACACCTGCTCGTTACAAACTGTAACCAAAAACAGAATCATGCGCCTGCCATTCATAATATAAAACTTGCAGACACGGTCAAGAGGTTTATTTGTTCGAAAAACTAGCCAGACATGGTTCCAGCATCTCAGAAATAGATGTGCCGATCTGCCTGGGACGGGATGATCAACGGCAGCAGAAGACCAGAAGATGACTGTGGGCAAATAATCACCAAAACCATAATCACCAAAACTGTATGATTGAAAAGGAGAAAAATGTTGCCTGGTCCTACAAACCGTGATTTCTGCTTCTGTCAATGGTGAGGGCTGGTGGTGGTGTAATGGACTGGGGAATGTGTTCTTGGCACAGTAGACAAAGTAATATCTGTGGAGCATCATTTGAATGCCCCAAAGTACCTAAGCATTCGTACTGACCCTTCTCAAATGAATACTTCCAGTAGGACAATGCACTGTCACAGAGCATGCAACATCTCAAACTGGATCCACAAATATTTAAGTGACTTCAGTTTACTCCAATGGCTCACACAATCCCTATATCTCAATCCAAAACAGCACTTTTGGGATGAGGTCACATGAATCTGTGGTAAAGCAAAATCTGCCGGGACTGCTTGATGCTATCGAGCCATGTTTTGGTTTTGCCTTAGCACCTAATTAAAATTAAATACTTGATGATAGGTTGATTATGTCAATCAAGTGTGCAAGTGTTAGGACAACATTTGAATCAGGTGTGTGAGTTGTAGGGCAAAAACATGTACCCCTTGGTGTCCCCAGGACCTCATATATCAATCTTGCGTATGTTTCTAACTTAATTCTGGCTTATGTGGAAATCCTATGATTTGAGTGCATACAATATTATTGGGATTTATCATACTGGTACACGCAAAAGATACGTACCTATAAGGTTTCCAAATAAGGACTATTCACTATGTAATTTCAGTCGCTACACAAAGAAATGGAGATCAGTCAGAAAAAACTTACAAGAAAATACATTTAGGCTATTCATATTTCTATTGATAAGATTTTCCCCATGTGTTTTATGTGACATTCCTCTACCAGATATTTCTCCAATTCAACCGCAAGGCTGTGCATAAGCCTCAGTTTGAATTTGCATAGAGATACGCACATGTATCCGTCAGGTTCAACACTAATAAATGCCAACCTATGCGTCAAAACTGCTGTGCTCATGTTTTATGCACTTGAGGATTGGGAGACACAAGAATTGGGGGTCCTAGCTGATAATAGAGTGGCCACTGGGTGTCTCTACACTGAGCTTAACAAAATTGTGACAATTATGATAGTGCACTTTTAATGATCTTAATGAAAAGGCGGTCTGAATCATACAGTAATGTACTTAATTGATACCCAGAACTGATAATAATGGTTCGATTTTTTTGATAGATACAGACCTCTAACAAAGAACCGAATTGTAGGAAAAGGCAGATGGAGATTGCATCTGGGAGAGTCAAACCTTTGGCGGTAGGTACCAGGCCTGACGTGCTGAGGGAGACTCATTTATTTCATGCTAATGTACTTGAGGCTGGTTCTACAAGCTGAGAGTGGGGCAGAAAAATGGTCAATACTGAAGGTTGTGTTGTCTCCTAAATATTTTCTCTGTCTCATAATCAAGATTTTGTGTGTGTGTGTGTGTGTGTGTGTGTGTGTGTGTGTGTGTGTGTGTGTGTGTGTGTG
>JACXGJ010002751.1:24233-61642 GCA_016801105.1 Esox niger | reverse complement strand
TATATATATATATATATATATATATATATATATATATATAATCTGTATAGAAATACTGTGTATATTATGACCAAAGGTATGTGTACATCAGTACTAATTATTGCGTTCAGGAATTTGGTTTGATGTTGGTGTGGAGGAACTTGAGTGGCCTGCAAAGAGCCCTGACCTCAACCCCACAGAAAGCCTTTTGGATGAAATGAAACAGGGTTTGCGAGCCAAGCCTGTATGTCCAACATCAGTGCCTGACTTCACTGCAGAGACTATATGACTGAACACAAAATGGTGAGTTATCTGTTAATTTACAAGACCTTCAAATACTTTAAATAGAGATCGGGCTATAACAGTACAGGTTGAGCTTGTCACCCTCCTTTGAACAGGAGAATGACCGCAATGGCTTTCCAATCTTGAGGGATTTAAGAAATGTGTAGTGACATGTTGAATAGGCAGATAATGGGGACTGCAGTGACTAAGTCTGATAGCTTTAAATTAAAAAGGGGTCCAAATTATCCAGCCCAACAGATTTGTATCTACACGTTGGAGTTTCTTCTGAACCTCCAGTCCTCTCCTCTGGCAGTCCTCATGACGCCAGTTGCATCATAGCGATTGATTGCTTTGCAACAGCCCTTGCAGAATCTTGTTCACAATTTTCTTGTCATTTTCCAGATTGACTGACCTTCATGTATTCAAGTAATCTTTTCTCTTTGCTTATTTCAGCTGTTCTTGCCATAATACGTCCAGAACGCAAGACTGCTTCTCTGGCCTGTAACCCTCCCAATCGACCTGGCCTCCGTGCCTTCGGGAGTCAAGGAGGGCCCAGACAGAATACTTTGGTTCCCCACCAATGTCCAGCATAGGCGGGAGGTGGTCTGAGGAGCAACTGGAGGATTGAGTAAACTATAACAGACAGGCTTTAGCAAGTACCAGGTATCCAGTACTAGCCGGTTAGCTGTAGGCGGTATGTGACAGGGTTAAGGGGACTGGTGATTTTTAGAGGATGGATGTACCTTGGACAGAGCATTTTACTGGGGAGACAGACCCGCTGCCAGACCCGCTGACCAGGATGATACAGGAGAGTGGGTCGCCAGTGCCGGTTGACTTGCTCCTTCTAGGCTTGTGACCTTTCCCACACTTGTTTGCTGTGTCCAAACCACTCATTGATTGCAGAAACTGGGCCTGGATCTGTTTACCATTGGAACAGTGGGGACTGAAAACCTAGGATGCATTGAAGAAGTGTAAGTTGGAGGGGGGAGGGAATAACAACATTTTGCACACTCCACCTATGGAAGGAATCGACTCCAGTCGTGGGGTTGCTGACAACACTGTAATCGGAGATACTTTCTGATCTCTTGGTTGAGAGGCTTGCACTGACCATTGGGCTGTCACAGAAGGCCTTACATACTCTGGAGATGAATTGGGGGGCCCCATCAGACATTATGTCCTCTGGGATCCTGAGTTGGCAGAAGATCTGTTGAAGGAATCAGGCAACATATAAACAGTCTATGATTTCAAGGATGGTTGTGTCAGTGATAAAATCTATTGCAATATTCAACCAACGCCTACAATGCATTGGTAAGGAAATGAGCTTACCCACGGACAGATTGCATGGATCGTTGGTGTGCGCACAGCCTGGGCAGGAGGAGATGTAAGGGGCGACCACCAGTAACAGCGGGAGAGAAGCTCTGTGATGCGAGAACATACATCTTGTTAGGAGGGTGTTGTTACGAAGGGCATCTTGAATGGTGTTCTGTAGACTGAGGTTTCAGTGGTTTGTTTGAACTAGGAAGGGATGCTGGGTTCCCTCTAGCCAATGCCACCATTCCTCCATAGCCAATTTCATGGCTAAAAGCTCTCTGTTCCCAACGTCATAGTTTCGTTCAGCGGGTGTAAATTAGGGTGAGAAGGCAGTACAAGGGTGGATTGTAGGTGGAGTATCTGACCGCTGGGACAGAACAGCTCCAACTCCCACTTCTGAGGTGTCCACATCCAAAACAAAGAGGAGAGTGCGATCAGGCTGGCAGAGGATGGGTGTTGAGGTGAAGAAATGCTGTTAGGGCCGAGTGTGAACAGCGCAGGGTTTTGTTTGACTGGTGAGAGCAGAAAGGGAT
Source organism: Esox niger (assembly GCA_016801105.1). Lineage (NCBI taxonomy): Eukaryota > Metazoa > Chordata > Actinopteri > Esociformes > Esocidae > Esox > Esox niger. Next base: position 59,537 of record JACXGJ010002751.1, on the reverse strand, counting down.
GCAACCCTGCCGCCTCAACTGCCTTCAGTTGTGGCATATTGCGCATGGCGGTGGTCCTGGTAGTGCCCATGCTCGTTCCAGCATGGGTTCGTACAAAGCTGAGGAATTTGACTGACGTGACATGAAAGGTGCTTTTTTTCCACCTTGACGTAGAGGTTACGCTCCTGCAGGCGACGAGGCACCAGCTTGACATTGGAAACATTTGTCGAAGAGTGAGAGAAAGAGGATATCATCGTTATAAACAAGGAGGAATCTGTCAACCATGACCAGGAAGATATCATTCATGGAGGCCTGGAGGACAGAAAGGGCATTAACAGTTATGCATAGTGTCCTCTTTGGGTGATTAACACTGTCTTCCATTCATCCCCTTGATGAATACGGACCAGGTTTTAGGCGCTTCTTGGGTTTAGCTTTGTGTGTAACATAGCCCTGCCTACTATTTCCAGTGCAGCTGGTATCAGTGATACACTTTCACGTGATCTGGCTGAGACCTTGTGGTTGATGCATGAGCACAGACTACCATCTTTCCTGTCCACAAATTTATAACTGGAGGCTGCAGGTCGAAGGGTGAATGGAGCCGAGTTTTAGGGCCTCGTTGATGTAGACATTCACGGCCTCTGAATCGGGCAGTGAGAGATTAGATTCCACTTTATTGTCGTTGAACATTACGAGTACGGTACAACAAAATGCAGTGAGCATCATCCAAATTGTATGTGACAAGTGGAATTTATAGATATGCAGTGAGGGCAAACAGTGCATAATGGCAATTCTCGCACCCTCCCCTGGGGTAGTGCTCCTGCCCCGTCAGGAATCCGGGGCTTTGGGGGAGGGTGAGGCCCTTGGAGATGTGGACACACAGGAATTTGAAGCTGAACAGATGCGCCACTTTTTTTTTTTTCGTGTGCAAACTTGACGATGTGTTTGGACCGTGTACAGTAGCACAGTCATGGGTGAAGAGACATTAGAGGAGGGGGCTCAGCAGGCAAGCCTTGTAGAACACCAATGTTCAGGATCAGGGTGGAGGAGCTGAATTTGTCTAACCTGACAGACTGGGGTCTCCAGGTCACGGAGTTTGTTGACCAGCCTAGAGGGTATTAGCACGTTGGCTTATGAGCTCAAGTAAAATAATAGCATTCTCACATAAGGGTGGGTTTTGTCCAGGTGTGTCAGGGCAGAGTGTATTGCTGGGGAGATGGCGTCCTCTGTAGATCTCTTTGACTGGTAGGCAAACTGGTAGAAATCCAATGTTGGGGGGAGGCAGGACTTGATGTGGGCCAGAACAAGTCTTTTGAAGCACTTCGTGATCGTGGGGGTGAGTGCGACAGATTGGAAAATGTTATACATTTATTTGCATTTTAATGAGTGAAATAAGTATTTGATCCCATCTAAATCAGAAACATTTCTGGCTCCCAGGTGTCTTTTGTTCAGGTACTGAGCTGAGATTAGGAGCACACTCTTAAAGGGAGTGCCCCTAACCTCAGCTTGTTACCTCTATAAAAGACATCTGTCCACAGAAGCAATCAATCAATAGGATTCCAAACTCTCCACCATGGCCAAGACCAAAGAGCTGTCCAAGGATGTCAGGGTCAAGATTGTACACCTACACAAGGCTGGAATGGGCTACAAGACCATCGCCAAGCAGCTTGAGAGGGCAGTGGATCAAACATTGTGAGGCAAAGGGTAAGGGTGTTGCAATTTATTGAATCTTAAACCCGCTAATAAGTGTCTATAATCTGCACAAGTGCTTTCATTACGTCTTATCACTATTATTGAAATTACAAAGTTATGTTTATCTTTAATGTTGGGGGGAGACAAATCCTAATTTTACCCAGGATGGGGGGGTCATGGCCCCCCTGTCCCCCGTGGTATTTCCACCTAACGTTCCCTTACACTCATTTCTTTAGTCGTCCCCGTAACCTTCTAAATGGAAAACCTTTCCAACCACTCTCTCTATCACCCCTCACTAAAGGTTCACACAAGCAGTTTTAAAATAGTCAGGGACACAACCGGTAGATAAGGAGCTATTACAAACAGAAAGCAAACAGGGCTCGACAGATTAAAGTTATTTTAGTAAAGATTTTATCGGTATTACATCAAGGGGGCTGGAAAACATTCATTTGCGATACTGTTATAAAAAGCTCTGACAAATTAGTGGGATGAAACCAGTTAAAACCATCGTGTTGCCGGTGAGGGGCCTCATATTAAACTTCACATTAACTGATATCCATTTAAAAAATGCCTCAATGTGATGGTTTTCTTTCCCCATGACTGCTATCTAATGACAAAACATATTTACAGCATTGAATTGACTACAATGTCACAAAATTCAACGTATTTCATTCTCATTAACTTGAATGCATCATAATGTATGATGTTTCTGTTAATGTATTGTTGTTAAGAAAAGGTCAAATTAACTGCAATGCATTGACAAAAAAGTGAGTTTTATTTCTCATTGATAGTCACGGGTTGCCCAAAACGTCACATATTGTGACAATTTTTCCCCCACATTCACAGTAATGAAGTTACAAAACATCATAACTTTGACGTTTATTTCCCCCTTAACTGAATGTAAAATATTTGGATGTTGGTTGATGTTGCATTGTCACATTTGCTGGAAGGAGCAATGGGAAGGATTAAGTAGCCCTTCAACAATTTTTTCATTCCCTCAGCTATGGGAGAGTGTTCATCAGTATTTGCCAGTGTTCATCAATTACATGCATATGTTCACCAAGTTGAGTGAAATTCCAAATCAAGACCTAAATGATGGGGTAAAAATAGTTAACTTAGGTCTTAATTGGGATTGTCATTAGATGAACACAGTAAAGTACTCTTACTTTTAACTTTGGCTGTTGACCATCTTAATAGGGTCAAAATTAAGAGACCACAGCAATTTGAACGCTTCTTTTTCTCCCTCAAAACCATTCTTATCAACTTTTTTGGAAAGGAAAGAAAAAGGTGCAGTTGTCTCTTAAGACTTTCAAAGTTGGGATCTGTGCATCTTGACATGCCGTTACAAGCCCACACTGATCACCCAATTATGGTGTTAAGTTTATAAACAAGGAAGATATACAACTGGAATGAAAATATAACAGTTGAGAGAGGGATTTCATTTGTTGCTATGAATAATTACGAATACGAAATCATATACTGAAAATACTGCGTTGAGCAGTCTGAGACGTTTCCCATGAAAGAAATACAGTTTACTGCTGCAGTATGCCTTTGAATCAGACTCACTGTTTTTGGTACTATCTTTGCTCTCTTCATTGCCACCCAACAAAAATCATTTTATGGTTAGCAACTAAAGCCTGGATAGAATATGCAATCATGTTTGACAGACGTGCACAAAAAACGGATGTTGATAAACAGGATCAAGATGGATGGAATCAGAGTAGAAACAGCTAAAGGTTCACAAAGCCAGTGCTTTCAGGTTTGAGTCCAGTTCGTGTTTTCTGGATGACACTGAGAGCAATACTCTTCACTGCCAGGAGGGCTTCATTGCAGGCCTTAGAGATGGAGGATGGTGGTAGTAGAAAACCATATTGGCCTCTGTCCTCCAGCTCAAAGGTGAATGAATAGAGAATGCCTAGATTGTAGGCCCAGTCGTCAGACCCTCCAGGTGCTAGATCTTGAGAATAAACAAGAAGAACAAGGCAACACATTTTTTGGGTTAAAATATGTAATATAATAACTTCACAGTGTTATAAAGCAATTATGCACTGGGTATGAAAACTGGGCAATTTGGGTCTGGGACACTGATTGGCTAAAACAGCATTGATCCAAACCTTGTGGAAGACTGACTTACATATTGTTTCGGCTGATGCGCCATATTTGTAGTTGTTCTTGTAGTGCCTTTTGACCTTCATGGCTGCTTCCTGTACAAGCTCAAGCTGTGAATAAAAGATCATGATGCATATTGCAGTCCATTAGTACTTGTTTTTGGACAGTGAAACAAGGTTCTGTTGTTTTGACTCTACACTCCAGCTCTTTGGATGTGAAATGGTACAAATAAAATAAGGTTAAAATACAGACTAAATTTGAGAGTTATTTTTATGCATATCAGACATACTATTTAGAAATAACATCAAAATTGTGTATCCCAGTTTAAGGTTGCCAAAGGTATTTGGACAATTGGCTACACAGCTGTCTCTTATAATGCAGGTGTGACTGGCAGGTGTATTTTCTTTATTACTTTAGTGAGTGGTGTAGCTATCAGCAAAGTCAGTGCTAGAAAGAAAAAATATATCTAGTCTCAAGCAATCAATGGCAGTTGGAGGCAAGCAAAACAATTCTGCACCTTGTTTGCTAAAATTCTATACCGTGACAATCATAACAATTTCCAACTGACGATTGTGAAAATTCAATTCACATCGTTGACAGGAAGTGCCCGGAGGCTAGCTCCCCTATTGGACTTCACAACCTAGCCTTTTCCTCGCTGACATATGGTCACTGGCAAACAAAACAGACAAAATACTAAAGAATCATATCACAAAAAAAGGATTACGGATTGTAGTGTCGTGATTTCCACGGAAACGTGGCTACACAATCCTACCCAACAATGCACTTGGCTAGAGGGGTGCAAAGTTTTCAGGGCTGATCGTACGGCAGAGGACTCCAGTAAGACCAGAGAAAGTGACCTGTGTATTTATGGAAACAAACCATGGTGTACAGACACTAACATAACTGGCAGTCACTGCTCAACCAATCTGGAGTACCTAATGATTATGTCCAGTCCTTTTTATGTGCCTTGGGAGATCACATCCACTGATCTCACTGCAGCCTACATACCTCCGGATGCTAATGCTAAACTAACAAGGAAAGAACAACAGGCTGCTATTAGCAAACAGCAAACTGCACATCCGGATGATGCTTGTATTGTTGCAGGGGATTTCAACCCCTCAAATCTGAACAGCTTTTCCCAAATTCCACCAAAATGTCTCCTGCCCCTCCATAGAAGACACTACACTAGACCACATGTATACAAACATTCCATAGGCCTACAAAGCCATTCCCCTCCCCCAGCTGGGTCAGTCTGACCACCTTTCACTGTTCCTACTCCCCAAGTAGTTTCCCTTCCATTAAATGTGTAAAACCATCAGCAAGGCAAGTCAAAGTATGGCCAGAGGCCTCAGACTGACTTCAACAACACCAGTCTCAGTAAAGACTGGAGGCTGTTTGCCACTCAAGCCTCCCTTGACTCCCGTTCTGGATTACATCAACATTTGCATAAACAGTGTCACCACCTATAAAGTAATAAAGACTATATGGGGAAGTACAGTCAGATGAAGAGACACCAACTCAAGCAGTAGTATTTTCTAGGGTAATACATGTCTTGGTCATGGTCGAAATGTCAAGGGCCCAAAGGACAGCATTGGGCAAAATCGACCCTGTTGAGACCAAATGAATGGTTCCAAATGCTGCAGGTGACCTGGAATGTTGCATGGTTGGTATTGGCAGCGGACACAATACTATAAGGATTCCCGCTGTGAGTTTGGAGCTTCAGTAAATAGTACAAGGAATGTTGTGAACAGCTACAAAAGACAGTCATAGTTGCCGAATTGAGAAGACTTAAGTATTCATGCAAATTGATTATTGCCTTCCAGATGTGAAAACACATTTCCCTACAATTGTATGCACTGATTATCAAATGAATGACAAATTGTTCTGTCCTTTGGGAAGTTATGCACAGTCAGTGGCTCACAGTTTAAGTAGACCATTGGGCGGATTTGCATTACTTAGGTGGCTTAACTGAAATAAGTACTTGACAACACTAGCTTGAGTAGAGCAAGAGTCCATTAGCTGTCAACAGAAGCGTACAAGGTTAAATCCGTCCATTCATCTCTCTACGAACGACTCACCAACTCAGTGTGATTGGGAACCTGTTCATTGGAGCAGGCATATGGGAAAAGGAGCATCTGACCGTAGGAGTGGATGGAGAGGTATAGCTTCACTACATCTTTGTGGCTGCGTAGGAAGTTAGCCACGGCCGCCGCCTCAGGCTCTGACTCTGGGAACTGGCCGCAATATATCTCATCACAGGGCCTGGGGGAGGCTCCCACTGCTGTAGAGGGAACACAAAAGAACACCTCTTATTGACCATTTGGTTACAATGGAAAGTTACAACATATTAAATGACATATCAACATATCATTGAAACTGAGAAATATTGTTTTTGGAAATAATATGCCCATTTTCAATTTGATGCTAAGGTTTTTGACGCTAAGGTTTATGAAAAAAATGTCATAAGGTTTGGACCGGGGCTTGGTAACCACTTTGTTGCTCCACCTCTTCTTTATACCATACTCCCTAAGCATTTGGGAACTGAGGAGACTAAGTGCTGTAGTTTTGAAAGTAAAATGTGTCCTATAGATATAGGATTTCAGCTGCTCAACAGTTCGGGGTCTCCTTTGTCGTATTTTTGGTTTCATAATGCGCCAAATGTTTTCCATGGGTGACAGGTCTGGGCTGCAGGCAGGCCAGTTTAGCAACTGAACTCCTTTGCTACGGAGCCATGCTGCTGTAATACGTGCAGAATATGGTTTGGCTTTTTCTTGCGGACAAAAACAAGGCCTTCCTTGAAAAAGACATTGTCTGGATAGCCGCATATGTTGCTCCAAAACCTGTGTATATTGTTCAGCATTAATGGTAGCCAATCTGAGTTTCAGTATTTGATATGTTGTCTTTGTACTATTTTCTATTGAATATAGTGTAAAAATTATTTGCACACCATTGCATTCTGTATTTATTTCCATTTCAAACAGCATCCCAATGTTTTTGGAAAAGGGGTTGTACATTATTTTGAATGTTATCATGTGAAGACATTCATCTGTTCATTGGATTGTTCTGAAATGTATTTTATTTGTGAAATTTGGTCAAGCATACGGCATATTAAGGAACATTTCAAACAAGTACACCTGAAGGAGTAAGTAAATCTTTCAAAAGTATCTATGGAATGAACAGTAATAAATGTCAGACTCACTGCACCAGTTTGCGTCAAAGTTTCTATTGAGGTCTGTTCCAATACAGTTACTGTTCTGGCTTACTGAACGATTCTTTCTCCACATTCGGTTCTAGTCAAATAAAAAAGCACACACAGTAAATAAATCAGATTCATGCATATTCTGTACAGGCAAATACATATAACCTACTACCACATTACAATAATGAATACAGCCGATAATAACTAAAGCTGACTAACATAGCCTACACTATATTCATGCCAAAACATTTTAATTATTTAGGAGTGAGTGGACTGTATATTGATAGAAATTATTTTGAATGATCTTTGAAATTCATCTATCTTGGATCATAGAGTTGTCATGTGCACCTCTATTAATCCATACAGTTTTGGATCTGCACACCTGATACATGAAACAACTGACTTATCAAATTCTTTACTTTAAGTTTACACAGTAAGTATGTAAGGTTTTTGTAATATACTCATCTGTCTTCCCTGTGAATTACTGTTTATACAGTGCCTTCAGAAAGTATTCAACCCCCTTCACTTTCTCCATGTTTTTGTGTTATAGAATTCTTTCAAAATTGACTACATTATTTTTCGCCCATCAATCTATACACACCACCCCTTAATGATTATTTGAAAATATATATTTTTTAAATGCCGAAGTATTATTATTTAAAAATAAAAATGTATGTATCTCCTGGGCATGTAAGTTCCTTTGCTATGACACTCCAAATTTTTCTCAGATGAATCTCCTGTCTATTGATCCTCAGTGAGATGTCTCTAGAACGTGAAAGTAGTCCACCTGTTCTGCCCCGAGTTTCTCAGCATAGCTGGGAGAATCCGCCAAAAGGACAACCACTTGTGCAACACTCCACCAATCAGGCCTTTGCGTTAAAGTGGCAAGATGTAAGCCAGTACTAAGTAAAATATATACATTTGGAGAAGCATGGTGGCAGGAGCATTATGCTATGGGGATGCTTCTCAGCAAGAGGGCATAGAGAGGTCGATCAGGTTTGAGGGAAGGATAAACAGAGTAAAATACAGAAAGGTCCAAAATACAGAGCGGTCCAAAATACAGAGGGCTGAATTTTTTCTGAAGGTACTGTATTAAAGTGATGGGGCTGAATTCATTTTGAAGTTATTGTATTAAAGACAATACAAATAAAGGTATGATCCTTACCGTTGTCCATGTATACTGATATCCATCAGGATTCATGACAGGTAGCACATAGATATCCATACTGTCTAGCATCTCAGTGATAGCACTGTTTTGGTTATAAAAATTCAAGGACTGGGGATAGGGCACAGATGAGATGAAACAGGTTAATAAATCTGTGTACAACAGAGTGTGCAATAGAGGCCATTTCATTACAGAGCTGACTTCAAACTGTACCTTGACTTATGTATGTGCACTTCCAAAATTAATTACGCCAATTATGTTTTAAGACACCCCAGTCTCACAGCATTTATTTGTTCAGTGTGATTACTTATTCTCGTAAAAACGATATGACCTTGTGCCACCGCTACAACAATCCCTGCAGATTTGGGAGAGTCGTAGACTACCTTCTCCGAAACTTGTCCGATCAGCCTGGTGGCTTCATTACAACCCCTCCCTTAACTACCAGAAAGGTAATGTGAGCCGACACTCTCACATTGCCTTATGCATGGGCGGGTCGCCAGAGACGTTCATGGAATGTGACAATAGAAGAAATTCCCTTATGCCGGTTTCCTCCCCCCTCTCCCCGGACAAAACCAGCCCAACATGTGCCCCCCTACTGAACCCCACCTCCACCCACACACCATTTAAACAGTTTCCTTACCAAAAATAAGGTTGTTATTGCCTTGCAAAGTATACTATACAAGATGTATGTTTTAAAACCACAGACATGCTTTGACTAGGAGTGGGTAGATGAATATGCATTTTACATGGTACCGACATATTGCACAAACCACAGGCAGAACGCTGGGGAGATCCACTCTCTAGCATGAATTCCGCAATCAATCCACATTGCTCGGTTTTCAGCTCTCTCTTGCCGCCCAGACAACTGAAAAAGGAAACACATAAATACAGTAATTTGGTGAGTAAACTGACACATTATAATACACTGACTGACAATTAAATTAAATTGTATTGCTCATTAATTATTAAAAAGATATTAAAGACAGATTGGGGAACCTTGAGAACATAAAGTGGGTTTTTCTCAAATGATGAACCAATCAGGAGGACTTTGACCATATCTGGGTGGTCTTGGGCCATCTCATTGATCCAGAAGTATATCTATGAAAGAGTCGACATGATGACATTTTCATGATTAAAATACACTTAAAATACAAATAGGGCCAAGACATTGCCAGGACCCTTGAGTGTCTCAGAGTGTGTTGGTGTAAAATGTAAAACATTTTCTTTGGCATATGCAAACTAACACACACTTGGAGAGTGGTGTTAGAGCCAGGAATAAAGCAGTATTGATGGTAAACCTAGAGCAATTACGGTAAGAACCTTGCTGAAGGGCAGACTAAAATATCACCTCAGGGATTCAATTCAGAAACATTTTGGTGACTGGTCTGAAACCCTAAATCAAAACCCTCACCATAAAACCCTCATGCAGGAGGGTTTTAGTTTAAGAAAGTTTCAGAGGTTGCCAAAAAACTCCAAGACAATCTTACATTAAAAGAACATTGAAATTATAATGGATCTCAAAATTTTCAAGTGACAGCCCTTATTCTTGCCAGAAACTTGCTTTTGATGAGGAAAAAGCTGTGCAGCCCTTTTGATACTTTTTTATATCCTGAAATATCCCTCAAGTCAAAGTTATTGCTCACCCCTACTGGCATCCCTGCTGCATTATATAAAAGTTCCGCAAAGTTGGAGGATTGATCTAGGATCAGCTGCCAATTAACTTGATATTCAATACTTCGTTACAGACTCATTTTGAAATCGATTTTATTTATTATTTCCTCATCTGCACTCAATGCCTCATGATGACAAAGCAAAAAACGTTTTTTGAATTAGAAAATACAAAACAGAAATATCACAGTATTTAGACTTGACAGCTATGACACTTGAAATTGAGCTCAGGTGACTCCTGTTTTCATTGATCATCCTTGAGTTGTTTCTGTAACATGATTGGGGTCCACCTGTGGTAAATTCAACAGATTGGACATTATTTGAAAAGTCACCAATCTCACTATATGAGGACCCACAGTTAAAAGTATATGTCTCACTAAAATCCAATGCATAATGTCAAAAGAATTGTCTGTTAGAACTCAGAGAGAGGATTGTATCGAAGTACAGATCTGGGGAAGGGTATCCAAAAAATATTCCTGCAGCATTGAAGGTCCTAAAGAACACAGTTGCCTCAGTCATTCTTAAATGGAAGAAGTTTGGAACCACAAACACTCTTCCTAGAGTTGGCCACTCGGCCAAATTGAGCAATAAGTGGAAAAGGGCTTTTCCCTTGAGGGAAAGATGAACAGAGCAAATAATTCTTGATGAAAACCTGCTCCAGAACACTCAGAACCTCAGACTGGGACGGAGGGACAAAACGACCATAAGCACTCAACAAAAAAAATGCAGGGATAGCTTTGGGACAAGTCTGTGAATTTTCTTGAACAACCCAGCAAGAGCGCAGAACTGAACCTGATCAAACATCTCTAGAGGAATTTGCTGCGCAGTGAACACAATATTTTTTGGGGGGGCTAATGCATTTCCTAGTATTTCTGAAAACCTGTTTGTGCTTGGTCATGAGGGAAAAAATCTATTCAAGCCATTTTAGAGTAAGACTTTAATGCCACAGAATGCGTAAAACATGAAGGAGTCTGAAAGCTGCATGCACTGTATGATTTGACAGAATCAAATCCCTTACGTCCTCCAGAGAATGGTATCGCTCATAGTAAGAGGCACTGCTTCGCGGATCCGACGAGTCGTTCCTAGTCTGCATCTCAATCAGCTCCTGTGTGTTGTCCAGTAACACTCTGAAACAAATAAACATTGCTGCTATTAACTATTCCCTTGGACCTTTCAAAATATTGTTATCATTACCGAGTTGTAGCCAAAAACAAAAACACACTTGTTCTGGATTTCAATATTTTCCCATTTCATAAAAATAGCTGGTTGTGAATGTAAAGCTTGTATTCAAAGGCGCTTTGATTTGTTACAACAACAGAGCCAGCAAAAAGTTCCACATTTTTTATTGGTACTGGATGAAGGTTCAAAGGAAATGTCTCAAAACTAAAATTCTGCATTTTTGCTTGAGTCTGAGTTGTCACACTTCTGGTTCTACATAATTACGTTTGAGGCAAGTTATCCACATTTACTGGGTTATATAACTCACCATTGGTATGTTGCAAGTACTTTAAGGGTACAAAATGCCACTCAATTGGGTTTGAGAATGATAAAACAGAACATTCTGCTCCATGTTCAAAAGCGATTACCAAATACTTTCTGAGGATGTCAGAAACTAAATAATTCTCAAACATACAGCGCCTTGCAAAGCTATTCCCACCCCTGACAAATTCTCAAATTTCACTGAATTACAAATGGTACATTGAGTATTATGTTTGACAGTTTTGTTTTAAACACTGACACTTAAAGTCCATTATTTTAAAATGTCCTTGTTCGTTTCATTGGAAATATTTGTAAGAAGTATGAAATATGTGAGCATTACCAGCTTTGCTCACAGTGTCTAAGTAATTGGGGCCTTTTCTTCTTGACAGATTTGATCCTAGTTGTTTAGGCTGGTTGGACACACTTTGAAAACTGCCATTTTCAAATAGTGCCCCAGACACAAAATCGGGTTAATACCAAAAAATTGACTGGGCTGCTTTAGAACATTTACCTTTTTGTTCTGGAGCCCCTCCAATATGGCTTTGATCTTTCACGTGGGATAATTGTCATTAATTAAGTTTAATTTCTTCCCAAGCTTCAGTTTTTTTGTGGAGAGAAGCAGGGTTCTTTAGAGTATTTCCCTTCATTTTGCTTCATCCATTCTTCAATTTCCTTCTTTAATTTCCAGAAGATACTTTTTGAGGAACGGCTTCTTTCTTGCCACCCTCCAATATAGGCCAGTGGTTTGAAAACCTCTTAATATGGTTGACTGGTGCCCCATAACTCTGTAGTTCCTTCACTAGTCTCCTAGTTTGAGTTTTTATGCCGGTGCCTGGGTGGTAGAATGCAGCTTCCACTTGTTAATTATTTATCTGCACTCACTGCAGGAACAGGCACAGGTAAGACTCAACCTGTGCAGAGCACATGCCCCTTTGTTATCTAGTGCCCTTTCCAATTGACATGTGCCCGTCCGCCTCTGTGACGTGCGTTGCACACATGGATGAGCATGCGTCGTCCATCTGTTTTATGCGCATCACTCACTGTGATGGGAATATATCATCCATCCATGTGAGCTGACAACTCCGCCCACTTTTTCAGAATCAGCACATGCCCCTCGGAAGGTCTGTGCACAGTACTGACCTTGGTCCATTTGGTCATGTTTCTGACTTGGATTAGGTTTTAAAGACTCTGAATACAGCCCAAATGCATTTATTAATTACAACTTGTACTCTTAAAATATTCACCCAGCACAGCCAGAAGAGGACTGGTCATCCCTTCAAGTCTGGTTCCTCTCTTGGTTTCTTCCTACATTTCAGACCCTCTTTGAGAGATTTCCTTGCCACTGTGCTTCAAAACTGTTGTTGCTTGCTCCTTAAGGTTTCAATCTGGGTGTTTTGTGAAAGTGCTTAGTGACAACTGAAATGTAATAAGGGCTTTATAAATTATAAATTGGATTGATAGACTGATTAGGTCTTGGTTGCCAATTTTTTTATGCTATTCATGTGTATTGTCTGTATTAAAATCAAAATATCAGTATGATAAATTAATTCTGCAGTTTGAAAAAACCTAGTGGATAAATTTCATATTCTAGTTTTATGCTGGGGGGTTGTGGCAGTCAATCCATCCCTATGGCTATTAAGACAATTCTGAACCTTATAGCATTCATCCATATGACATACATGTATCTTAGGTTGTGCCTCTGCAGATCATGCATGACATTCCTCAGATTGTTCGCAGGAACAAATAGGTGCACCTCAGTGCCTGCTCTGATGAGCTCAGGTGATGCAGGTGACCACAAAACTGTCTGGGAGAAACAACCACCAAGCACACACATGTAAAGGCATGAATGTAAACATTTTAGTGGAATTTTGATTCATATGAATATGGAAAACAATCAACTGTAATGTTATTTTGCAAAAAAATTGAAAATGTTATTTTCAAACTGTATTGAATTACTTGCTTAGCATCCAAACATTACTGTACCTCATATTGACTAGAGATGTTCATTGCAATAGCGGCCTGTTCTTTGGTTGTGACTGGTATTGAGAGTACTTGATCACTGTGAAAGATGAAGGGAAAATAGTAGTGACAGGCATTTCAAATAATTTCTGTGACTGTCTTGTGGCTTCATTCATCTGAAAGAACCAGCTCATTTGGCTCCTGAACTGAATTGCATTCAGTTTTTTGTTTTCGTGTGCAACAGTGCCAACATCATAACTTGTGTTTGTGAACGGATTTGACAGTCTTTCTGGAATGAGAAGAAGAGTTTACACAGAAACTGTTGATCATAAGCATTGTATACAGCAGCTAGCCTTGCGAAGAGACACGTTTTTTCGTCCTTGACCAGCTGACGCGCACCTGTTCCTCCCCCTTTTTCCAATCACCACTCTCACACCTGTTCCAACTCCCCTGATCATTCGCTGTATATATACACCTCCCTGACACTTATTCCCTGCCGGATCAATGGTTAATGCTTGCATGCCACATCTGGCACGCTACAAACTCTCGTCCCGACTCCCTGTGTACCGATCGCCCGTTCCTGACGATTGTGTCTGCGCCCTGCCTGTACCTCTGCTCTCTGCCCGAGTTCTGATCGCCTACCTGTCCCCGACTACTCTACCTGCTCCCTGACTGTACCGTTGCCGACCGATCGTGTTCTGACCACTTGCCCGTTCCCGACTACTCTGTCTGCTGCCCGCCTGTTCCTTTGTTACCCGTACGAGAGACGCTTGACTGCTCGCTCTCGACTGCGCTGTCTGTCACTTCCCTGCCCCTCCCTAGTCCGCGTTTGGATCCTTACCTGCCGTCGTGGCAACAACATTGTTATAGTCCCATAAATATAATAATGCTTTGTCTGTAAAAGTCAAATTCATATCGTTTTTGTGGATGGGAATTGCTCTTAAATCGCCCATGTTAATGATGTCAGTAATGCTAACGTAATGAGCACTTCTAATTTTAACAAAAGTTTCGTAAAATAATGTAGAAAGATATACAGTGGAAATAGTAAGTATTAAAATGCCATGTAGTGGTCCTTCTTGATTTGTCAATGAAACACATCTTTTAATTTAGGTTTAACCAAGTCTTTCAAAATATATATGACAATGTTTACTGTAGGAAACTTACTGTGTTGAAGTGCAGTTATAGAGTTTAGCAAAGTTCAGCAAAAAAACCCATATAAGAATAGCCTTCATGTTTAGTGTGTCCAAAACTTGTGTCAGAGGTTTTGTTAACACAGCAGAAAGATACTGATCTTTGTTGATATAGCTAGAGTAAAGTCTAAGTTAAAGTTTACCTTTTGGTTGCTTCGCTTGTGGTTCATTCAACAATGTAAAAAAAATAAGATGTAAAAGCGTTTAAAATTTTGTTGACATCTCTATAACATGTATGTTTTGTTGTATGTGAATTTTACTTTCATATTCGTTTATTTAGAGTAAAAAACCTTCATATGAAACCACCTTTATAGAAAACATAATTTGCTTAAAATTTGCTAAAGAAACCCTGGGAGCTAATTATTTTAGGTCAGGTATTACCTTAAGCACCAAATAGGACCAAAGTAATCGAAAAGAATATATATCATTATACATTGACTGAACTTTGCTGCAAATAAGGGAGCTCAGTGTCTCTCGCATGAAAGGGAAGGGGTGAAACAATTACCTTGTGAAATAAGATTATCAGATTTAGTTGATTATATAGGATATTATTTACTTGTATGTTTAATAAATATATTTTGTTTAATTTATAGATTTTTTGCTGTAATTATGTATGTTGTGCCATATATTGTTTTACATAAACGTTTTTATTTAAAAAAAAGAAACAACAAAGCTGACGCTTCCGACTACGCGTTGACCAGCGTGAAACTGCGTGAGACATTGGGCTTCAATTTCCTCCTCCCTCGATGAATGTATCTTAATGTTTTTATCAGAAGTATTCAAGTGGAAAAAATGTCACGAAGAACACCCGCAAATCCAAATCCACTTGCTTGTGGAGATGTTGAGTCCCCCTGACTGATTTCCAGAGTGGCAAACTTAGAACATTTACTTTGGTCCACAGTCGTGACTTTGATGACGCAATTCATATGGTCCACTTTTAGCCTATAAAAACGACCATGACGTTCGAAGTTACAAATCTCTCACTTTCTAAGAAATACGCCTCAACAATTAAAGATCTCACGTAGGAGATATTTCGTTATGCTTAAAGACCAACGACAATATCTGCCAAATCCAAAGTGTATTTAGTCTCACTAGTCAATAGGTGGCGATACGCGCAAAAAGAAGATAATTTTTATACCACACATCCGGTTCAGAGGTTATGTTGTCAAGATGTCTGTCCATGATCAGCTCGCTCAATGCTTGTGTGATTTAATAAGGTTGGAGTTTTGTGTGTGATGTAGTTACGCATTTTGTCTGTAGATGTTCGATATTTGTATTTTTCGAAAGATGAACTATACAACTCAGTGTGTGAGATTGAGTATTTAGTCCGCTAGAGTAGGCGTTGTTGGTGTAGCATTCTAATTTCAGTACGTACTGTAAATGTGACGTTAACATCTACTGTAGATGTCATACATTTGACTGATTTTAAAAATATCAGCACATTACACATAGTAAATTACAAAATAAATATTTAAGGGAGACATGTTTGTTCAATCTAGCTACATAACCACAAGACAGAGTGCCAACAGCCAGTTATAACAGTGGTTCTACGATCTAAGCTTCTGCCTCTGGTTCACATATACTGCCACAGCATGGGTTTGAATCCAGCCCACTGCTCTTAGAACAGTAAACAATAACTTGAAAGAGTAAAAGGCATTGAAGGATCTAAAGTAATTGTACACAACTGTCAGAGACTAATGTTTGTTCTAGCTAAATTGCGTATCTCTTAAAGTTTCACGAGTGCCCAGCTACACATAGCCTGACTATCTCCCAAGCGGATTTGTCATCTTTTCTTGCGTGGTTCCTCTCCCCAATGCCCCAGGTTGCTGTGGACGTTGCTACTGCCATGCTTGTTTCTGTGCGTGCTCCTGACCGCCATCCTGATCGCTCTGGTCATGAGTTTGCGCGTTTGGCTGCAGGCAAACAGGAATGCACGGCGGGCACGAGACGGGCGCCCCACGGTGGCATTCTTTCACCCGTACTGCAACGCCGGTGGCGGCGGAGAGAGAGTGCTTTGGTGTGCCCTCAGAGCTTTGCAGAATAGGTAAGGAAAAGTTGTGCATTCAGTGAATGGCCACCTCGGCAGTGCCGGTTCTAGCCATTTGGAGGCCCTAAGCAAAATGTTATTTTCGGGCCCCCCTCCCCTAGGGGGTCTTGTTGAGGGGCCTTCTAGCAGTCCCTAATCAAGTCACTTGTGTGTAGAATCGGTCCTGTCCCGTGATTGAGCTAGACCACTAGCTAATGATCAACCGTTACAAATATTCTTATTACTACGAATGTGTGCGTTGTGTTCAGCCTGACACATTTTTGGGTGTGCAGGAATCACCAGACAAGGTGAATGGACTGACTAAATTTGCCAGATTAAGATCTGTTACAAAGTGTTAGCTACTTTGACTACTCAGTGTGCAGTCTTCAACATCGCCTTCTCCACGTTCCAGGTACCAAGATGTCAACTTTGTGGTGTACACGGGCGACCAGGGCGTGACGGGTCACCAGATTCTGGATGGCGCACGGCAGCGTTTCAATATACTTCTACCTCGACCCGTCCACTTTGTCTTCCTCAAGCACCGTCTGTTGGTTGAGGCCAGCCTTTTTCCTTACTTCACCTTGATTGGTCAGAGTGTAGGCTCCATCTTCCTTGGTTGGGAAGCCCTTACGGAATTTGTCCCAGATGTCTACATCGACTCCATGGGTTACGCTTTCACCATGCCTGTGTTTAAATACTTAGGGGGCTGTCACGTGGCCAGCTACGTGCACTATCCGACCATCAGCACGGACATGCTGTCTGTGGTGAGCGAAAGAAATCCCAGGTAGGTTATCGGTTCAGCAGCCTGGTTGTCTAGGTTTTAGTTGGACGCAACTTAAAGCAAACAACCAAAGCCTTGTAATTGGATACAGATGTTATTTGTCGCAGAAAGTGATGGATTAGGCCAGAACCAGGACACGCTTGGGTAAAGAGTTCAGAAAATGTTTAGCGGTTTTAAAACTGACAAGTTGGATGAGATCCAAACGCTGATGACTTTCTTTTTTACAACATCTCATCTCATTAACTGCAGTGAAGCAAGTTTCAGACAGAAATGCGTAGCAAACAATAGTACAACATGAAATATCACATTTATTCACCAGGCAAAGTGGAAATTAAATTTCTGAATACTTTGTGAACTTAACAAAACTTTTCAAATGTACATTTTTCTTTTTGCTGAGGCAAGTTACAAAATTTTGTAGCCCGGAACTAATTCTCCTAGTCAAGGGCTTAATGATTAGTAGATATGTTGAATCAGGTCTGCTAGCGCCTGGGTAGGTATACAGCCAGTGGTCCCGGAGGAGAGGTTGAGAACAAATATTTGCAGAAGTTACATTCACCAACCTGGATCAATAAGTGTCATTAATGTTGTAATTTCAGGGTCCACCTTTTCACTTAGCATGTTCTTATCAACATCACTGCCTGTGTCGTTGTATCCAGGTTCAACAACCCAGACATCTCTAACAACCTGTTCCTGAGCGCCTTCAAGGTCGTCTACTATTGCATGCTCGCACTGCTCTACGGTCTGGCCAGCTCCTCCAGCGACGTGGTCATGGTCAACTCCAGCTGGACCCTGGAACACATCCTGACCCTGTGGCGAGCACCAAACCGCACCTGCCTGGTCTACCCGCCATGCGACACACAAGCCTTCCTCCAGCTCCCGTTGGACGAGGACTCGGGCAAGAAGTGCCATTCCATTGTCTCCGTCGTTCAGTTCCGACCGGAGAAGGACCACCGGCTCCAGATCCGCGCCTTCCGGAAGGTACTGGAGCGGAAGGAGGCGGGGCCAGATGGGAGGGAGTCGCTGAGACTGGTGCTGATTGGTGGATGCCGAAACCAAGAGGATCATGACAGGGTGCTGATGCTGAGGGGGTTGTGCCAGGAGTTGGGCGTGGCAGACAGGGTGGAGTTTAAACTTAATGCGCCATTTGAGGAGTTGAAAAGGGAGCTGGGGAAGGCAACGGTGGGACTGCATACCATGTGGAACGAACACTTCGGGATAGGTAAAAAAAAAAAGAACAATTAAGAGAGAAATATAAAATGATTCAATGATTCTAATGTTCTTTTATTTCTATTAAAACACAAGTCAGCAAAGCTCCTGAAATGTTGTTCTTCGGCAGTAGGTTTTTGGTAATAACTTACGCAATGACCTCCACTAACGGTTGAGCAAAAAAACATTCAGCCCTAACCTTGTACATTTGTGTTCTTCTCTGTTCCCAGGGGTGGTGGAGTGCATGGCTGCAGGAACGGTCATCCTGGCCCACAAGTCCGGAGGTCCCAAGCTGGACATCGTGGTACCCTACGAGGGAGGTCAGACAGGCTTTCTGGCTGAGGACGAGGATGGTTTTGCGGACGCCATGGAGCGGATCCTTGCCATGTCGCCATCAGCCCGTCTAGAGATTAGACGCAACGCCCGTCTCTCGGTCTCTCGCTTCTCTGACCAGGAGTTTGAGAACTGTTTCCTGGCCGCCATGGAACCAGTCATGGGGACGTTGGCGTGAAGAGGCAGGGGTATGGGTGGCAGGCTGGGGTTGGGCTTGGGGCGTGTGACAACGGCAGCACAAACACACAAACTTTCCAGTCATTCCTTTAGTTGAACAGGATGCAGGTGTTTATGTGCACAAGGAACGATACAACAAAAGACAGATGTATGTATTTCTTGACACGTCTAGGCCATTTTCTTTTTAGAAGCATTTACTGTTTAGTTTTGAAGACCCATTCCGTTATTGTACTTTGATGTGTAAAGGTCTTTGTGTGTAACCTTCCCAGTCTCTGCTAGCGGATAGAAGTGGTTGCTATGGAGGACCAGGCATCAGTTGCAAACTGTGAACTCAGTAACGTTCCAGTTTTTTGTTTGGAATCAATCAAACTACAGATCTTTGAATATCGCTATAACACAAGAAACAATTGCTTCCCGGAATGGGAGATGTCCAGGGGTTGCAATGGAATATATTGGGCAGTGTAATGACAACAACTGACAAACCATTTCCCAAACCCGATGATGAATGTGCTGTAATAATGGTGTGTTTATTTAATGTTTACAATAACTAGAAATACCATTCTGTTTCATAATTAATAACATATTTTTATATTAAAAAAAGGAATACAAGACAATTGGAGCCATGGTTGTCTTATTTCATACAACGATATGAATCAACTGTCCTTTCAAAAACTTTTTTTAACTTTAATTATACAGGGAAAAGGGCACCTGAAGGCGACAGCCAAGTAGTGGTGAGAGCTTTGGGAAAGTAACTAAAGTCACCGATACAAAATGTTAGACCCAACAAGGGTAGAATTTTGAGTATAAAAAAGCATCCTGGAGAGGATGAGTCTTTTAGAAGTCAAGATGGGGAGAGGTTCATTACTCTGTGAAAAACGGCACAGGCAAATAGTGCAACAATTTAAGAATATATTGGCACTGCATTATTATGTAGTGCACATCTCTGCATCGGCACAGGAACTTCCAAAAAACATTGTCTGTTTGTTGATGCATCCACAAATGCAAGTTAAAACTGTACTATGCAAAGAAAAAAACATTTATAAACAACAGTTCAAAAGCCAGCATCCATGATGGCATGGGTATCTTGCACATCTGTGAAGGCACACTTAATGCTGAACAATATATACAGGTTTTGGAGCAACATATGATGCCATTCAGATAACGTCTTTTTCAAGGGAGGCTTTGCTTATTTTAGCAAGGCAATGCCAAACCACATTCTGCTTGTATTACAACAGCATAGCTCCGTAGCAAAGGAGTTTGAGTACTAAACTGGCCTGCTTGCAGTCCAGATGTTACCCATTGAAAGTATTTGGCACGGTATGACCAAAAAATACAAAAAGAGAAAAGAGACCCCGGAATGTTGAGCAGCTGAAATTCTGTATCATGCAAGAATGGGAATACATTTCACTTTCAAAACTACAGCAATTGGTCTCCTCAGTTCCCAAACACAAGTATTGTTCAAAGAGGTGATGCAACACAGTGGTAAACATGCCCATGTCTTTGTCACTGGCAACACATTCAAAATAGGTATGTATTTTCTAAAAACAACATTTCTTAGTTTCAGCATTTGATAGTTAGGTCAAGAAATAACTGGACACTGACACACGTTTAGTTTTTTTGTCTGTTCACTAAAATATATTCAAGTTACAGTTAAATAATGAATATGGGCTTAAAGTGCAGCTTTACTTTGATGATATTCACATTCAAATAGGAGGAAGGGTTTAAGAATTACAGCTCTTTAATACATAGCCCAAAGGAACCAAAAGTAATTGGACAATTGACTCAAAAGTTGATTCATGAACAGGGGTGGGCAATTCAATATTTCTTCATCAATTAAGCAGGTGAAAGGTCTGGTGTTTATTCCAGGGTTGGCATTCGTATTTGGAAAGCTGTTGCTGTAAACCCACAACATGTGGTCAAAGGACTGAAATGTAAATTCCAGTGAAACAGGCAATCCCTAGGCTTCAAAAACTAAATCCATCAAAGAGATAGCAGGAACATTAGGAGTGGCCAAATCAACATTCTGAGTGGTACATTCTGAGAAAAAAAGAACTCACTGGTGAGCTCTGCAACATGTCCATGGAAGACAACACATCTTGCTGAAGACAGAACTTGAAGGAAAAAAACGCCTGAACGATCAACAACTGAAGACAGCTTCAGCAAAGGCCTGGCAAAGCATCACAAAGGAGGAAACACAGTGTTTGGTGATGTCTATGCATTCCAGACTTCAAGCAGTCATTGTCTGCAAAGGATTTTCAACAAAGTATTAAAAATGAAAATTGTATTTATGTTGGTGTTCATTTGTCCAATTACATTTGAGACCCTGAAATAAGTGGACTGTGTATGAAAATGGTTGGAATTCCTTACTTTTTTATACAACATTTTGGTTCAACCCCATGAATTAAAGCTGAAAGTCTGCACTTGAATTGCATCTTGGTTGATTCATTTCAAATCAATAATGGTGGCATACAGAACCAAAATTATGAAAATTGTATCAGTTTCCAAATATTTCTGTTATCTTTGTACTATTTCCAGCAAAATATAGGGATTCAATTATTTGCAGATCATTGCATTATGTTATTTTTACATTTTACGCAGCACCCCAATCTTTTTGGGATATGGGTTGTATAATGATACATAAATCTTCAAATGTTTAGGTTAGAAAACAAGCTGTAAAATTACCGTGTGAAGACATTTCTAAAGGTATATGACATTCAGACACATGGAAATTGGACTGCTTGGAATGCTGATATATTATGTAACTAGTTTTTATTAATGGCTTCTTGTAAAAGTCTTTACATTGATTAATTTGAGTTAATATACTGTAAATAACCGTAACCAAACATTTAGGGATATCCGGTTTATTAATTAAAAAGTTGCAGCAGTGGTCAAAGAATTTAAAATGTCATGAGTCTTAACCTAGATCAAATTACAGGAAATTTGCTTCAAAACAAAATGTTCTTAAGGTAACTCAAAATAATGATAGCAGTGCATTTAAGAGGTGAGCTCATTAAACAATCACACAAAAAAATATTCTTCCAACATGGAAATGGGGCCCTGGTGGGAAAGTTGGAAACCACTGTACTAAATGACTGAAATGTCAATGAACACCGTCCAGACAGACAGGCAGCACGTTTACTTCCAAGAAGACACCAGACTGTTGAGATCACAGTCTGGCCTCATGCCTATTGGTCAGCATCAACCAAAACAAGGGCAGTGCCTTAGCGAAGGAGGAGGGGAAATGGGAGAGACGGAAATTTAGTGGCTGATGGTAACGCATTTAAGGAATGCAGGAGTCGATGACTGAGGTACTTTGTCATAACAGGGAGAAAATGAAGCGTTGTATTGGCGTCCTCCTGTTTGCCCTGCTGCAGTCTCTGTGCTGTTCAGGTAAGTGACATGTACACTAAATTCAGATTTGGAATGCATTAATGATGTGATGCTGGATAAGTGATTTGCATCCTTTCAAAAAGTAAAGCCAAGCCAGTTGTGGACATGAATTTGCCCGATAAAAAATGCAAATGTTCATATTTTGTCGAAAACTGCTTTGCTACACTGTTGGAAAATAAATTTCCTCTGGGGCTAAAGAAGGTTAAACATGGGTAAATAGCATGTAAGAAATATTACAAATTAATTTCTGTACATAATGAGGGGTCAACCCCAAAAATTATATAATAATTGTATATAAACATTAATAAGCCATTCTATGTATTCAACCGATTCTAGAGCTAGCCCACCTGACTGATTATTTACAAATTAATATTCAACAATGCTTGTTTAAAAAGAAAGCACACATTTCTTCCTCTACGCAAAGCAAAAGGAACCCACCGTACCTTTCATCAGAATCGCTTCCAACCTTTCACCTCTACCCTGCAGGCTTACCCCAGTATCGGTCAGATCTGGCATCCAAGTCAGACAAGGCTCTTGGCGTGACCATGACCCAGGTCAACAAACTGTACGCAGGCCTTCATCTCTACCGTGTCACAAGAGGTTCTGTCAAAAGGGTCAGTGTCTACAAATAATAATTAACAGATTGGTATCGCCACTGTATTTGTCCCCTTTAAGGCATAAGGCATCCAACCAAAAAATAACTAAAACAAGAACAGGGAAGGATTACCAGCACTAAAACATAATATATCTATTGCAAACACTGGCGTGTTATCTTTTGGTGTGCCTATTTTGTAAGTAAGACTGAAAACATTGCGTTTGAATGAATCCTGTTGCAAATGTGACTGTTTTCTAGGTGATTCCTATCGGATTGAACACATATGACCTGATGTTGAACTTTGGGATCAAGGAGACAGACTGTCTGAAGAGCTCTGGGGAAGACCCACAGAGATGTCCTTTCAAACTTGGATTCTTTGTGGTGAGTACTGCAGCTTCTGTATATCTTGAGTAAACTGTTGTTCAGTTTTTGTAACTGATGTACTGTATAAACTGTTTTGACTCATTACCACTGAGGTGAAATTTTAAAGGCAATAGTCACTCCCATTGTGTCCCAACTGTATCTGTTATTACCATACATACTGTGAAATTTCTTCTACAATTTGGTAACTGTATGTTCAGTGTTGGTAAAATATGTCAGTTCTATACATTTTGTGAACAGTTCGTTTGGGAGATTATATTGATCAGACAGCAAAGATACGAAGGCTTATAAAAAAGGGCTCCAGCTGTACCAGCAGCTGTCCTGTTTTTCTCACTGACAAAATGACCAAATCGTTCTTGTTTGTTGAGAGACATGTGGCCCACTGATGGGTCTCCGAGTTCATCTGTTGAATGTTTACACGCCAGTGATGACGCTGGAGGGGGATGGTGTTCTCATTCAGAACAGAATGTGCCCACATGAGCTTTTTATTGCCATTTAGTCATTCCACTGGGCCTGCTTGACAGTTATAAAATACGTATAAACACGGAATATGTTTTTTCTTTTTAAGAGAAGCCTTCTGCATGTGTACTGTACTAGCATACTAAGAGGCTTTCTCCTGTGCTCTTTCCTGTCTCTCTTGCCTGGGAGTAATCCCCTCCCTCCCTTCCAGACGACCTTATCCTGCATCAGTCGTGTTCGTTTCACCGGGGACTTGGCAGAGGTGGTGTCTCTGAAGTGCGGCCAAGACAGCTCCAGCAGCTCTGAGTCCAGTGAAGAGGTGTATTGGGCTGGTGGACGGGGTGGGGGTGGGGGTGGGGATGGGGGTGGGGGTGGCACAATAGATAAACAAGCAATAATCCTTTGAATTGGAACCTAAGCAATACGAATGAATTATTAGTAGCCAGTCAGACTTACTCAAAGTTAAGGAGCAGTTGATCATCCAAATATATGTCTGGCACGTTTAGACGAATAACTAAATCCCGATTCTTAATCGACAGATCTTTGCGAGGAAGTGGCAGTTCAACCTGAATCCATTCGAAAACCGTGGTAAGCAAAGCTATCCTTAGAAACGTCTCTGAGTGACACAAATCCATAGGAAGTGTCCACGCACGTCACAGTGACCAACCCATCTGTCGCTGCAGGCCACACCCCACCAGTGCCTGGCTTCTCAGAGGATCCATCTGGCTTTCCCAGCTCCAAGCTCCCCAGACAAGAATTAGGACCAAAGGAAATCCCCAGGGGCGACAACTTCAGCAATCATCTCCAGTGATTTGGTGAGACAAGGTGTTGCAGACAAAGATGGAAAGATCATTGTGATTCCCAGTTCCGTCTTCTCGTCATTCCCATGGATTCTGTACCATCGGTAGTGGTACTATACACAAAAGATGATTTTCCATTAAACAATATACTTGTCTGAATGTCATTTATTTTACATAAACACCGACTAGGACACATATTTCGGGGGCAGATCGAGTCCTCTGATGACTCTGTGCTCTAATAAAGATGCATCTGATAATGTCACCAACAATCCATTCATGGATTTGAGTGATACTGTGGCATCTGTTTTTACAGAACATGTGGGAACCACAAGAGGGCACTCAAAGTGTATATTTCAACCAGGAAGTAAGTCTGTTACAGGGTTAAAGGTCTTGGCCAAGCACAGAACAGCAGATTTGTCAGCCTGCCGGTTTAGTTATTCAGTCGAAGGTCTAGACAGACCTGATGCTCGCAAGGCCACCAATAATGAACCATGAATTTGGTAACAAATGAGACATTGAAACATAGTTGAGGTATGATTTTAACATTTATATTGTGATCTTCGGTTTATATGCATGAACAGACACTTTGTCTGTGTTTTTCCTGTTTTACTTCATTTCGTTTCACTTGGCCCCCAAACATCTGATACAACAGTACAACAATTAACTCTCTACTTCATTTTGACATACTGCAAAACCGACAACCTGAAAAGCAAGATGATATTCAGTGATAAAAATAGTTTCCCCAAGGTACAGATCAAGGAAAAGCTTATTCCCAATCCTAACCTTAACTATTGGTGAAGCAAACAAAAAACGGTTCCAAGATCGGGGACTAGGGCCCACTTCAACCTACACCGATACAGAGCATCCGAAGGGCAGAGACACAATGGAAATAAGCAGTATAATATGACGGCATGTTTTATGCATGTAGATGTGGTACCACAACATTCCCGGTCCACTTGATTTCTCATTATGGTCCTTCAGATTAATGCGGTCACGGTCACTATATCTTGGGCTCTAATTACCTGGGTTCCCACCATTCTACTTTAAAGCAGGGAATAAACAACAGTGGAAACTTAAAAAATGCCTATATAAATATGATCCAGGGAAAACAAATCCCGGTGGATACATTTAGAATTGGAACGTCAAGCATTTTAAGATGTCGGCTCCTTTATATCCATTCTTTTTAAGACAATAAACACTAGCACCCTTGAAATGAAGGCATCACTGCAAGAATGCCCCCTGGCCACGCCTTTCTGTTCCTGGCTGAGGGCAAAACAGCCAGCCCGGTCTCCGCACTGCATTTTGGTAGGAGAAGCTGGAAGCAGCACCACACTCGGAAGTTCAGGTCATGAAAACAGGATATGTGCGACAAACTAGTAGAAAGAGCAACACTTTGTTTTTGCAAGCCAGGTGGGAATTTGTGGGGGAATTCTGCTAGCCAGCTTGAGTGTAACCAGACAACAGCATAAACAATTCTAAAAGGAATGTTAAATCCTTTCAAGCAACAATTCGTTGTGTACATTGTAAACACCAACAAAGGAGCCCAACTATGTCGACATTCTGTTTCTATGGCCATGTCACACGATATTCAGAAGGCGTCGGAGGCCAATGGGAGAGAAGCGGAGCCGTTACTGTACAGATATAAAACAGAAGCAGATCAGGTTCATTAGGCACCAAACGTTTCAAAACATTTTGCAATGAAAAAATACGTTTTTTAATGGACCAGACAGTCCCTCACCGTTTCATGTTCGGCATTCATATGCTTGATGCCTAATGAACATGACACAGAAGCAGATCAGGTCATAGGTCAAACCAACAAGACACACAACCCGTAAACTTGCAGGGCCTTCAAAGATATACACTTGACAAGCCTCATCACGTTTCAGTCATGTATTCGGTTAAGCCACATTTTCTATGTATTAAATAAAAAATAAAACATTTTGTCCTTAAAAAATGCAAATCAAAAAAATGTCCAGTTGCACCGTCATGGTTTCCTGCCTTTGGGATGAGGGTATCTCCAGTTTTTTTGGAGAGTCTGTGCAATTCTGTTCAAAGTCTGTGATAAAAGGCCTCCTTCTTGATTCACGCGTTGCCAAATCGCAACACAGAGAGCAAGAACCTTGAAGAATATTCAGGGAAAGCTTAAGAAACATTTACAAAGCTCTATGGGTTTTCTTAAGCGACTCCTTCAAACAACCTCCCCTAACCTATACTTATCCACCTCTAAAACATGCTCAAGGCTTTTTCTTCATGACAAATTTGACTTTAGCCAACTAGCTGTTGAAAGCAACTATAAAATAAGAACATCCTCTAAGTATTAAATAATTTCATATAAAAACTGAGGCAAAACAAACAAACCCTATACAGAGGTCCTAACTGGGCTCGCTCCCTTCCAGACACGCGCACACACAGACACACACACCCACACGAGCTTAATGTTTTTACAGCTCGTCGTTTACAGGAGGTTCATGCAGTATCAATGCAAATGAAATCCTCACGTCGTTGCAATTATGGTTCCGATTATGTGGCACAGACAATATGGCGAAGAAGAAGCTGATACACGGTTTGGGCGATTCCTTATTTACACGGTGAAGCCATCACGAACCCGGTGAGTTCCAGCTCGTCAGTTCCCTGTTCGATCGACAGACAGCGGCTCCTCTACCAAAAGAGTCCTGAAGGAGTCCCAAGCAGGCGTCAGCCGACAACAGTCTCCCTCTTCTACAACTCCTCTTCTCAGTGTGTTAGTTTGGTGTGGTCCCCCCTTTTAGGGGGGGCTGGTGGGGGCCCCCGCCGAAGGGTTGCATAGCCTGGGACGTTCCCCTCCGACAGCAGCTCGGGTGGCGGCGGAGGCAAGGCAGACTCCGGGTCGTCCGCGTAGCCGGTGTCTGGCTCCGGCTTGGAGCCCTGCCGGTTGGATGACTTGCGCTTCAGAGTCCGGTGTAGGTCATCCATGAAATTTCCCGGCTGAGGCCCGCTGACGTTGCCGTCGCCCTTCGGAGGCGAGTTGGGCGTCTGGCTCCGCTGCAGCGTAGGGGGAGGAGCCTTCTTCAGAGAACCCTTGTTCCAGGAGGAGTTGATGGTGGCGGGGGGAGGGGGTCCGGGAGGGGGCGGGGGAACTTTCGGCTGTGGGTTGACCACTGCCACTTTAGGTGCCCCTGTGTGCCCGTCACTGGGGAGCGGGGGAGGGGGAAAGAGGTCAGAAGCCGGAGGGGGAGGGGGGAAAAAGGGCCCACCAATGTCAGGCGTGGGGCGAGGAAAGTTGGAGGTGGGCTGGTACTGTTGGCCCGCTTGACTTACTTTGGCTTGCAGAGCAGGGGGCAGGTTGGCAAAGTTCAGCTTGCCTGGCTTAGGGGGCGCCGGGGGGCCGGCTGGGGAGGGAGAAATACCAGAGGAGGAGGCAGGATGAGGCGGGGAGGTGGAGGAGGAGGACTGGGAGGTAAACTTGCTGAGAAGGTTCCTGCGGGACTCCTGGTACTCCGCCGAGGAGTTGGACTTGACGCTCGAGGCCCTCTGGGGTGTGATGGGTGGGGGCTTCCTGCCTCCCCAACCGGAGGAACCCGAGAAAGAGGTGGAGGAGCCAGAAGGAGATCTCTTCAGGGGCGAGCCCAGGTTGCCGGGGGGCAGTGGGGGTGGTGGAGGAGCAGGGCCAGTTATAAAAGAGGGAGGTGGGGGAGGCGGGGGAGGTGGAGCAGGAGGGGAAGGGCCAGTGACCGGAAGAGGTGGGGGAGGCGGAGCAGGAGGTGCAGGGCCGGTGATAAGAGCAGGGGGAGGCGGAGGAGGGGGCGGAGGAGGGATAGGCAGGCTGCTCTCAGAAGGGGGTGGGGGGAACTCTGGGAGTGGCTGCGGGGCCTGCCCCCCACCTGGCTGCCACCTCGGTTTGGTCTTCACTGCGGGAGGAGAAAGGGGTGCTTTTGAGATCTCAATGTGATGGGTCGACAGTGTGGACCCGGGGAACTGGCTTGCCATCTGCTTTACCAGGGAGGAGCTAGTGGGCGGAGCCATGAAGGACAGGGGAGGAGGCTTGGACAGGCTGTGCTGCTTGGGCAAGGTAGGAGGGGGCTGGTGGGGGGTGTGACCCATTTGGAGGCTGGGCTGCTTCTTCATTGAAACCGGAGGAGGGGGGGGAGGGGGAGGAGCCGGAGGGAGAGGGGAAACAGGGGACAGGGGCTTCAGAACACCGATGTGGGGCAGAAAGCCCGGGGAGAAGGTTTTGCGCGGGGCTGGAGGAGGAGCAGGCACGGAAGGGTATTGCTGCAGGGGAGGTGGAGGAGGCGGTGGTGGTGGTGCAGGGCCCAGAAACTGTTGAGGAGGCGGCGGGGGAGGAGGGGGAGGTGGCGGTGGAGGAGGAGGGGGCGGCGGAGGTGGAGGTGGTGCTGGGGTCGACTCAACCAGTTCGACGTCAGCGAGGTCCTGCGGGGGGGGGCTGGGGAACTTCAGCGCCTGGTGGAATGGATCGGAACCGTAGGACGGCGGGCACATTCCTGGCACGGGGGCTGGCGGAGGAGGAGGGGGGAAGCCATTGCTAAGCGGTTGCGCGGGTGGCGGGGGCGGCGGTACAAACTGGAGCGTGGCAGCCGAGCCAGGGGGCCCAAGCCTCAGGGCAGCCATGGCTGAGCCGAAAGCAGGCATGGAGGGCGGGGGAGGCGGCGGTGGGGGAGGCGGGGCATTGACCACCTGCTGGGGAGGAGGTGGGGCTTTTGCTGGCCCCGGGGGCACACTGTGGTGGCTGCCGGTCTGCACCTTGTGGTGACTGGCAGCCTGGTTGGCGGCGTTCTGGTTCTGCAGCCGGGTGATTGTACTGTACTTGGCGAAGACAGTTGGGCCCGAGTGGTGGGGGGTGCTACTGGCTGGCAGGGGTGGTGGGGGCGGGGGAGGGGGGGGAGGGGGCGGCGGAGGAGAGGGCTGCTGCATCGGCTGGGGGGGCTCGGCATAGGGGCAGAGACTGGGTGGTTCGGGAGACAGCTGCTGCGGGGTGGGCGGGGAGAGCTGGGGGGGTGGCAGGAAGGGTTGGGGGGGCAGCGGGGGCAGGACCTGGGTGTAACTACTGCGAATGTGAAGGGGCAGCTGCTGTTGAGTCGTGGGGGAGGCACCTCCCAATGGCTGGGGGGAGACTGGGTAGGTGTTGCCACTGTTGATTTGGGGGTGTGGTTGCGGTTGTTGCGGCAGCTGCTGCAGTGGTGGCGCCGGTTGTAGTTGCGGCGGCGGTTGTTGTGGTGGCGGCGGCTGTTGTTGCGGTGGCGGCGGCTGTTGTTGCGGTGGCGGCGGCTGTTGTTGCGGTGGCGGCGGCAGTTGTTGCGGTGGCGGCGGCAGTTGTTGCGGTGGCGGCGGCAGTTGTTGCGGTGGCGGCGGCAGTTGTTGCGGTTGCGGCGGCAGTTGTTGCGGCGCCAGTTGTTGTGGCGCCAGTTGTGGATGTGACAGCTGCTGCGGGGGTGCTGGGGCTGGGGTCTCCAGATGTGGAGTATGGCGGTGTGCATGGGCAGGGTGGGGAAGGGTGGCACCTCGGGTGGATTCCCTCATCTGAAGAGGCCAGATGGGAAGGAAACAAGGAAAAGCATTTCTGAACAGCACTACTGCTGTTAGGGATAATGTATCATGCTTAGTAACTACTATATCTACTGCCTGGCTTAAGTATTCACCTCACTGGGATTTTCTTGCATTTCAATCTCCACAAAAAAAATTGTAATGTCAAATTAGAAGACAAATTTCATTTATTTATTCCAATAAAACATTGATGTACTTTGATGTACTGGAAGAATTCACCCTCCTGAGTGAACACGTTTCCTTCGGCAAGTCTTTAAATGCTTTGTACATCCGGGTTTGTTCTTTATTGAAATGTTTCTGGCTCTGTCTAAGTGTTTGGTTTCCTCATTCAATTTTGAAGGTTATAAGCCAAAACTTGTGCAGTGGCCTAAGGGGCCTATTTGTGAAAGACCGCTATGTGCCGGCCCGTTGGCACCACCTGCTGGTGGCCTGAGGAAGGAGCAAGAGTGCATCAGTGCCCAGCTGCGGCCACTCCCTAGTGAT
The DNA here is from genome assembly GCA_016801105.1 of Esox niger. Classification (NCBI taxonomy): domain Eukaryota; kingdom Metazoa; phylum Chordata; class Actinopteri; order Esociformes; family Esocidae; genus Esox; species Esox niger. The sequence continues at coordinate 28,928 of JACXGJ010002751.1, read as the reverse complement.
TGGGAGGATACAAAAGGGAGCACTCCAGAGAAAGTGGAGTACACCCAACCGACGGCTCTGACAATTCAGCAGTTGTTACATGATTAGATGTTTGTACCAGTAAACCTAAGTTTAGAGTATAGCTTGTATGTTAATTTATGATCAACACGTTTCTGTGTATTTGTTCTCTGAACTCACAATTTGATTTGATCTATTTTTTAATTGATTCTGGCTGCCATGGCCCCTTTATGGCAGCCTAGGCTGATTGCTATGCTATTGTAAAAGCTTTGTATTGATTAAAAATACATACAATGTGCATTTCTCTTGAATAACTTTTAGTTTTTCAGTTGCTAATCAAATGCTGATCTGTTTTTTCTAATAATTTCAGCCTTTCATCTATAAATATTTAACAAAAATTTTACTTTTCTGTAACCAAGTCTATGGAGCTAGTTCATAGTTTTCTTTTGAATATTTGTAAATCTGCCCTGAGATTTGGATGGTAGAGATGGCGAGGTGCTGATGAGACCATGCCTGCCTAGGACCTGCTCATCTCCCTCGTTGAACACATTGGTCCTCACTCTGCTCCGGTCATGTTCCTCTTGATGATCATTCTGGTTTGCATTTTATTTTATTTTGCTTTTTCAAGCACTTTGTGATTATTTTCTATGTTGGAATACACTATAGAAATGTTTTCTATGTTGCAATGCACTATATTATTCTTAGTGTTCTCCTATGACTATAATTGAACTCTATCATAAATTGCCTCAGGATGACATCCTTGAGCAGTTTCCCTCTTGTTCCTCTTGCCGAATTGCCTTCTTGCGTCGAAATTACAGATAATTTAGTGTGTAAATTACAAATAACAGTACATCACTTTGTAACACAACTAAATATGAAAAAGTCTATAATGCGAATATTTCTGCAATCCCATAAGAGTCAATAATGCAGAGAAGAGAGGAGGGACAACACAAAGGCAGATTATAACAGAGAAGTTTGGTTGAGGTGCTCACCCTGTTGTTCTCCTCCATCTGGGTTCCTCTCTTCCAGGCCTCAGAGAAAATGGAACTGACCACGCTCTGTGAGCGCCCGTGGCTGGAGGCCATGTCCACCCCGCTGTCCGACTGACCGGAATGGTTCGACTGGGACTCTGAAAACAGCGGACAGCCACGGAACAGATCAGGTTGGGCTCAGGGGGGAAACATCAGCCTGCTCCTAAGGCAGTTCACACATCACTATCGCTAAACACGCTGTATTCCATGTGAACTCGGCAAATGTTACCACAAAAAGTCCTCAGAAGTAAATGGCCAGCAAGCATGAACTCATTAACAGTGTATCTCCTAAAACTACGGAATTTCATCCACACCGCTCCTGAGGGTTTTAAACATTACGGTTATCGAGCCGATCCTGGATCCGCGCTCGTCTGTCGTTAGGCTGTGGCGGATCGTGTCAGAACAGAGCCCAGGGAACGTAGACTCACCAGGCAGACTGGCTGAGCCTGAGCTGGAGCCAGATCGGATGCTGGAGGTGGAGAGGGAGGACCAGTCGTAAGCGGCCTCTGTGCGTTTCACCGCCTCCTGGTAGTTGACGTACAGCTGCTTCCCATACTACACAATCGTATCGGGGTGGGAGGAGAAAAGCCACAGTTCTCAGTCAAAAAGAGGAAGTCCTTGGTTCATGGGACATTCTTTATGTCAACCATAAGGATTAAATGGTGTAATCGCCGACCGTCATCCTTTTAGGCAACAAAACACATTTGTAGATACGCTTAGTGGTTTTGTTGTTCGGGTGACTACTTTCTGCACAGGACCAAACGTTCCACGCAGGCTTTTAGAGGAGGTTCAGGATTACCTTGGCGATGCGAATGCCGTTCACCCATTGGTGGAGGGTCCTGACGTCGTCACAGCAAAGGTACTTGATGTACTGGGACTTCTTCTGGATCTGGGGGTGCTGAACACAGCAGGAGATTGAGCAAGGTGTGCCATGACAACGCACACGGTGCAACAACATTCCCCGAGAAGGAGGCTGACGCCAAAAGGGAGTGCGGTCGATACTGTGACTCAAAAGGCACTGACGGACGCTAACATTTAAGTCCACTAGATGGCACAAAAGCGCTGTGTCCTGGCACATCCATAAGCACAGTCGCAGCACATTTTGGAGAGGTCTAGGCACACCTATATCAATAATTCATTTAACAACTCTGGTAAAGCGACAGATTCAAAACAGCCCTGAATTTCTATATTTATGCCCATCAGAAACGTTTTGCCTCATTCCGCCTACAGCTCTATTTTGGGTGTTTTTCAGGGTGCTTTTAAACAGACATCGGCTGAGTGGAGGCAGGCGTGAAGCGGCAGATGAGCCTGACACAGGATCTGTCTGTTGGGCCGATGGTAATGGCAGGGTAATGTCTTAAGTGGACAAGGCACTGGCATTAGGCCCTGACAGGAAGTCAGTACCCGGAACCCCTAGGGAGCATGTCCACTCACACAAAAAAAACCATCAGATCCATCTTAATGGGCTTGTCCATTCCCACCGCAACATCTATACTCAAAAAATGTGAATGCCGCTTTAGAAAAAGGGGTTAGGCTGTATCCAATCCAAATCAATTCACTCGGGTGTGGAGGATACCATTAGGCAGGTTAAGATAGTGGTTGCAAAACAGCAGATCTATATTAACGGGCTTGTCCAGAAACATCTCATCAAACCTAAACGCCCCCTTCGGGTAAAAATGGGTGAATCTATTTCCCTAACCCACTCACTTCAGAGGGCAGACATGGCATGTACCATTAGGTGGAAATAGGGGTGAAACAGGCTCACCTTGAGGGCCAGGCAGTAATCCGTGGGGGCCTTGTATTTGCTGCGGTAGTCCTGTCCATAGTACACGTTGACATGGTCCAGCTGGAGAAAGCATACCAGGTCCCTGGAGGACTGTACGGAGACAACAGAGACGCTTGGGTGGAGATGTACTGAGACAGGACTGATTCCATGATGGAACGAACGGAAATATACTATGTTGACAGATGACTGATTAGGTTATATGTGGGTTCAAAACTGTGGACTAGAGAGGTTTGTACGGGAGGAAAATGTGGAGTATAGGATTATAGTTGAGTGAACAGTTTTTGATTAATGGCCAGTGCACAGAGGCCCAACCGGATTGACAAGGCATTAGTGCAGGTGGAGATACGCACTGTTTAGCCAACACAGTGACAGGCCTCGTTGGAAAGCAACTCAAAGAGCATTCAAATGAGAATCGCAATTCACTGCCCCAGGGAAAACCACAGTTTTCAATAGAGGACGTGGCTCCTCTTTTCTAAGTGAAGCACAGCACCATAAAATACAGTCCAGGTGTCAGTGTTCTACAGTTTAAATGAATGTTGACTCATGCATTTTACATTGCACATGTAAATTGGAATTTTGGTTCACTTTCACCAGAATTATCAATCAGTCAAGATTTATGTAAATAGCACATCTCATTTAAAGATGTGATTCAACCCGCTTCACACGCAACATACATGAACACAAGCACAGACACAAGCACAGACAATAAGTTAAGAAACAAGACCAACATGAGGTAAAACTAAAGACTAAGAATTACCACAGGGTGGCACTGTAGACTCATAATAAATAAGCTGTAGTTGGACCTGATCAGAGTAAAAAGGTCATAACCTTTACCCTCCAACTGACCCAGGGCATTTTATACACGGAATGGAGAAAAGTGTTGAAAGTGTGCTTTCTTATTGCAAAGATTATCTTCCATTTTCCTTCTGAACACAAGCCTGGATTAAACGCTTTATATCTGAAGGCGACGGCCGGGAAACCGAAGGCCATGGGTAAGAAACGACCCATGTAGCAATTGGAGCGTTGGAAACTGAGGCCCTGTGAAGCCCTGTGTCATCACATCCACAAACAGGAAATTCCAAAGACGGTGGGGATCTGTTTCTCATAACTGTCAACATGTGTAAAGCATACACACACATCAGTCAAAGGGGAAAGAGTGCGTGTGCGCGCACACACACACACACACGCGTTTGGTTAGTGTCATCAGCGGGTCGCTAACCTTGGCTTTGCCTTTGGGCACGTAGTAGATTCCTGATGCGCGGAGCAGGAAGTATCGCTTCTTCCAGGACTTCTTGCCATCCTCCTTAAGCCAGAGGATTCCCTCTATCTCCGGGACGGACACTGAGCTGCCACAGAAACACTCCTGCAACAACGCACCATTGTTGGTGTTATCACTGTGCGTGTGTGTGTGTTTGTGTGTGTGTGTGTAAGTGAGTATATGTGTGAGTCTCACCGTTAGTAGAGCCTCTTTATTCCTATCAGCCATTTCAGATGTCTCCTTCCTCCCCAACAAGTAGTTCTTTAAATAAGTGCGCAAAAAAGAGAGAAATAAAAATATTAATAAAAATTCAAACAAAAGTAACCCTTTCACCACACAACATACAGCTACCTCCAAGATGGGGGCAAGAGCAAGAGGGGTAGAGAGAGAGACAGAGAGCGACTCAAACACAAGAAATAAAAACAAGTTGAAAAGGGCAGCTCAAACACACACGTGCACACACCCACACAGGATACGGCGGTTTCACCTAGCCTTCTCATGACCAATGCATTATCCAACCGCACTCGTACACAGAGCTGTGACCTAGTTCTGACACGTCTACACACACACACACACACACACACACACACACACACACACACACACACACACACACACACACA
>JACXGJ010002751.1:0-24133 GCA_016801105.1 Esox niger | reverse complement strand
TGGGGTCCAAACCATTACCTGGGGGTTCTTGAAGAGGGCGTACTTCTCGATGCGTTCAATGAACATCAGTTTGTTGTGGCTGTCCCTGGTCCAGTTGAGCAGGTTTTCCACCAGGTTCTCGTGGTCCTCAAAGATCCGCTCTGAGGACGGAGGGTGAGACATTTCAATCCAAGCTAACCATGCCCTGGTCAAAAACGGGGCGCTATGTAGATCGTATGGCGCCAGTAGGACCACATGCGCTATAAAGGCAACTGGGTATGGCGCCGTCCGTCCATTAGCCAGACGGACTGTCCGTTTGTGAGACAACAAACGGATGTAATGCTAGGTACTAGCGCCACAGACGGCACGAACAGTACTCTGTCCAAGTGTCCCCGTTTGCCTCAGCGTCCTTTCCCAGAATTCCTCACAAGCAGTGCCTCCCATCAGTATCTTAAAGTCTCCCTGAGCATCGATCCCAGGGTTTCTCAGTATATCTGGCCAGCATCTTACACATCCCCAAGATTTTACATACATCAAATGATCACAAAGTATCATCCACATTACTTCAGTGTACTCCCAAGCAGTATTTGCCCAATGTCCCAAAGAATCCCTTGGTATCCTCCCTCAGTATATTCCAGTATCTACCCGGTTATTTGTCAATATTTCAAACTACCCCTACCAATAATTCCCCCTGTATCTTAAAATATCTCCCTAGCATCTTCCCCAGTGTCGGCCATTACCCATCTGCAGTTCGCTGATGGTCTCCACCAGGGACCAGTCGGAGCTGTAGCCACAGTGGGACTTGTCCAGCAGGCTGTCCAGCACCTGCCTGACCGTCTGCCTCTCATCCACCATCATGGTCTTGGAGCTCTGGTCCGATAGGTGCACCCGGATGACCAGCTGAGGAGGGGGGGAGAAAGAAAAGGTTAGAACGGGAGGCACATTGAAACGGCTGAACACTGAGAAATCTTCATATCTGGATCCTTGGGAAGCCCAAGCATTGCGTGTCCCAAGGAGGAAACGACAAACGAAGCTTTAGCTCAAGAAACGGACACCTGCTTACAGAAAATGTATTTATTTGGATCTTTATCGGTGCTAGCCAGAGATAGCGTCCTTTTCTGTCCCCCACAGAAATGAAAAACCCACTCATGCATTGACAGAGGTTTTTATTAGTCCTATTGTGGCAATTTGTCTGAGTAACTGAGGATGGAATGGAGTTCCATGATCGTGGCTTTCTAATACGCTGTACATTTCTTTGAGTTTCTATTAGGCTTAGGGACGTTTAAGAGACCCCTTATGGGTATCTGAGTGTTAGAAAGTTAAGAGATGTTTCTTTACAGTGATATTCCTTATTTAAAAAATAAATACAAGAGAAGCAGTACATTTCCTGTTAACATCCAACCAACAAAGGGAAGCAGCCACATTTGTTAATGCTAGCTCGGCATCTGCAGTTTGTGTACTCCATGCACAACTTGAATTCATCAACACATTCAGGCCCCATCATATCCAACACTAGTTTGGGCTGTAAACTAGGCAGGCCCATAAGTCTGAGTTTTAAATCCAAGTCTATGTGTACCAGTTCCCAATAGAGCAAACTGATTTCCAAGGGTTAAGATTAAGATAAAACTTCAAATTGGGTATAGTGTTATTTAAAGGTTTAGGCATTAGGGTTAGGTTAAGGCATTAGGGTTAGGTTAAGTTTAGGCATGCATTTTAGGTTATTTCAGTTAAAGTTTGGGTTAAGATTAGATTTAGGGATTTCTGTTTATCTGGATAGAATAAACGTGTGTGTGTGCGTATGTGTGTGTATGTGTGCTTGTGCATGTGAGGTAGGTACCAACCCCCCCCAAACCAATACTTCCCAACCACAGGGGCTACAACATCCAATCAGTCGGTAGAGCCGATTAATTGGATCTTAACCATAGCCACAGCAGTAAAACCTTGCCCATGATTGATTGGAAGCATGTGTTTTAAACACATTGGTCACTGCTTAGAGAGTCTGATTAAACTTCTCAAACAAGAACCTAAATCCTAGGGGGAATGTTCATTAGATCAGTAAAATAAAACTGTAGCCTTTTGGCAATACAGATCTGCATTCTGCAGTATTTACAGATGACCAAATGAAGCCCTTAATGATAAGAACACCCTCCTCCTCCTAGCAAAAAACTGTGTCTTCATAGAAGTTCTTCAGGAGAACAACCCCAAACATACCAAAAAGTGCCCAGGAATGGTTAAGAGATGGTGGACCATTCTTATGTGGGAGGCAAGGAGTCCAGAGCTGAAAGACATGATCTAAAGACAGCAGTTCCCTGCTCAAACAGACCCATTTACCAGTAGCATGGGGATGCAAGCTCAATGATAGAGTACTTGTTTGTAGTTACTTTTGCCAAATGCTGTGCAATCAAGTAGTTGCTCTTGGTTGTCCAGAACAGTGGCTCCCAACCTTTTTCAGTTACTGTACCCCCAAAAAAGATTTTCCACTGCTTGGAGTACCCCTGAAGTAGCCCCTCATGTTAATTTCTCTGGTAACCCTATGACATAATGAGTGTTTTCACGTACCCCCTGTGGGAAGGCCATGTACCCCCAGGGGTCCTAGTACCCTGGGTTGGGAACCACTGATCTAGAACATGCATGATTTTATTTTCATTCTCTAAATTAAAACTGTAAACTTTCATTAACCAAAATAATATTGGTTCTGTAACGCTTGAATAAGATACGGTACACCAAAGTATATTAAATTCATTTCAGAAAATTTAGGATATTATTTAGGAAAGGTGCACGCGGGTTGTCTATTTGGCCCTGACTGTATGTATGGGAAGAATAAAACCACTGTGGTCAATAGAGCTCTTCATTCAGCTCAGTGGCATTCCATTCTTACTGGTTTCAGATGGGATGGGCTGACTCTGGTGTCTGGTGAGGCTCATGGAACCAATTCACTCCTTGGAACACAGTGAAGAAAAAGGAGCCGCCCCACCCCCCCATAATCAAGGCTGGTTAAAACCTACCCACAGAATAAGCCGTCTTTTGGATGCCAGAGCCAAATGCCTGATTGTCTCCCATTCTCCCTTACCCCTTTTTCTCTCTCTTTCTTTCAGACACTGGTGCACACGCGTGAAGTGGCAATGACGCGCGCACTCAAACACTGCAATGACCTATTTTCTGCGCAGTTCGCTGCATCTCACTGCATGTAGTTAGTTCACAAAGGGAAGAGTCCCACTCTGTGAATCTTAATCAGATATGAAGGACAGGATCCTGTGAAGCCCCTTACTATAATGCCAGTGTAATGCTGTGTAAAGTGTAGAATCAGAATCATCTGAATTCGCTAATTGCATTCATACATACCCAGAAATATTACTTAATGGTGTGGCGTATTGCTAGAAAAGTGTGTGTGTGTGTGTGTGTGTGTGTGCGGTATATGAAGTGGAAAAGTATTTTAACAATAACATGTGTACTGTGTGTGCGGGTGTTAGATTGCAGGCCTGTCTCAGAGCCAGGTAACTGGGTAGGCACGCCTCTGGGTAGGTCGTTGGAGATGGCCTGGCTCTGTGGAGAACATGCCTTTTTGAAAGTGTCCTTTGCTCTAGATGGAGCCACGGTCCCGCGGAATCACCCCTAGCTCTGTGCGTATATTCAGCTCCGCGCTGGAGACCGAGGTTCAATAACAAACTCCACTATTTTCTCCTCTTCACCTGTCTATGATCCCAAACGTCAAATAAAACACAAAACTGAAAACTAAAAACACAGAAGGTCTGTGCGATTCCAATTTCTTGAATGTTTTTTTGTTGCCATGTTTAAATCCCTTCCCTGATGTCATTTGCAGGGGTGTAAAAGTATCACAGCAGCACACGACATCGTAACATCGTACCTTTTTGACTTGCGCCTCCTTGATTTTCTCCAGAGCCACTCGGATCTTCTCGGCCTTTACTTTGGCCGCCTGCTCCTCCTACGGACAGACAGACAAAGTTAACAGGTATGGACAACAACATAACCCACATGCCACAACCAAAAGCACACAAGCTGAAACCAACAGGAGCCTTCAATACCAACCACATTTTCATTCTCCTCCAAAGCCAGAAAGCTAAATTGATTCTCACAAAACCATTGGCCAGAGTGACACCAACACCATGCACACCCCTCACCTTTAGTTCCACTCATTTGTAGACACCAAACCGTATTTCGTACAAAGAGTGCAGGTCTTACATGGTTTAACCATGTCTCTGAAAGAACTCACCTGGCCCCTCCAGCAAGACGCCATCACATCCATTTCTGCCCCCCACAACCCTGAACGTATGTCTTCACATAGATCAAGCCGACACTTTCTAGTTTCAATAAATGCTAAGTAGCCCAATAATTCACCAGAGCTCCCGCAATGTCATTTTTTAAAAACGTGAATTCAAAGATGGCCGCCTATTCATCCTGCTCTCCCTTCTTAGTCTTCCTCTCCCCCGCCTGAGTGGCAGCTGAGGTGCAACTGTCCCTTTGATCTTCCTTCACCGCAGACGGGAGACAATAGCCATGGATCCCTCAAACGGCGAGTGGCGGGTGAAAGGTAAACCGGGGTCTTAAGCGCCTCTGTCCCTTCCACCACAAAGAAGAAAAAAGCTCACAAAAAAGCTCGCAAAATTCGAAAGCCTAAAGCCGGCAAAAAGTTGGATGTTGTAAAGTCTCCAATCCTGAGTCCAGATCTTCTACCCTTCAGTCCAAAAGAACAGAAATCTGGTTCAGAGAAGAAAATCGATGTACCGTAATGGAGAGAGAGCTATTCGCTGAAGTCCACCGGGAGTGACTAAGACCAATGCACAGCCACTTCAACGCGCCTCCTGCTCACTCCTCCTGTGACTTGAAGCCAGGAGAGCAAGATCGGAGTTGACAGTGTCAGCGAGTGTGTGAGCCGGGGCTCCTCTTCAAAGACACACACGCCGGTATATAAACACACAGCACGAGCACTACGACGCCGCTTACCCCTCAAAAGGCAGAGACGCCCCTCCCCGTGAAACACTCTTAATCTCTCTCCTTCCTCCTTCTAACCCCCCCTCACTGCCTCTCTTCTGAACAGCTGCAGGGTTTTGGGAGCGTGCCCGTCCGTCGAGCAATAATCCCCTAACACGGAGGAGAACCCCATTTCTGGTCGGCTCAGAGGACCCCCCCAACCAATCGCAATGCGTAGGCCCCCCCCCCCCAAGCACAGTAACCCGCGAGTGGTATTAGGCCAGTGGGGCAGAGAACATGTGAAGAAAGACGACAAGGGGCAGCGGGTTTAGGGCTGTTAGGAGCCAAGCTTCTTATCCGGGCGCCCGCCTGCCCTTGACCCAGGCTCCTTTTCTGCATGATCGGCAGAGTGACACAAAACATGCACTGTTCGGCCAACGCGGGGTGACAGGCTTTTAGCGTAAACTGTGTGTGTCTACAAATACGAGTGCCTGTAAGTGATTGTCTGATGTGGCCCAGGAGCAATAGGGGACTATAATACGGAGTCATTCGTAACACTTCATTTCAGCATCAATCCAGAGACGATGACGCCTACTCCAGATCCCCCCGTCCACAGCACTAGGTCTCCCCCATGCTCCGGAGTCGATGCTGGTAGTTAGATAGCGCCGGTTCTATGCTACATGCACAACAGGGTTCCAGGCTGAATTTAAACAGGCTTTTCTGCTGTGCCTAGAAAAAGACGGTCCTCCCTATTCCCTTTGAAGTTTTCACCCTCTCTTGCTTCCTCTCTTTACCCCTCCCTCCCAGTCTTCCCATCATCCCTGTGTACTTTGTCGGTGAGAGATGGTAGTGCTGTGAAACAGTGATGTTTTCACTCTCGTTTTTGCCCTCTCCCAGTCCGCAGAAGTTGTTCAGCGTTGACATACAAACTTGGCCCAAAAAATGCGTTGCAGGCTGTCTTGTCTCAATTGAACTGTTCTAAATACAGACGTGGCCAGATGATTGCCTTTATTTGTAGCTCAAAGCCTCATAAAGGAATACCCTTGGGCTATAAATTGGATTATAATAACATTTTACAGCGTAAATACATTTAGTAACGCCCACAAGGATCGTCTCCTGAAATACGGGGGGCAGCCGTAAGGGCTTATGTGTGGCTAATCATTTGGATCCTCTGCAATAAGACTGACAGATGTGCTCATCTTCTCCGCAATCCTCCGCTATTGGTATCCATAACATTCTATTGAGTAACAATGCTGGAAGTGTCCCCTGTGATTTAATACATAATTATATTTACAGGCATGTTGAAAACGTAGACCTTCTGCATGAATTGAAAAGTGCTCGCGAATTTTGGCGTTATGCTATTTGTTTATTTACGGGTGTGGATCTCCACCTGATAGCGTTGGCTTGCACTATTTAACAAATTCGTAAATTGCTTGTGGTACTATGCATCAAAAACTGCATGTCCCACGAGTAGCATTTGGTTTAGCGGCATTTGTTTAAAATGCTAAATAAATCATGAGAGTAAAGCCAGCATTAAAATCCACCAACGACAACGTCTGAAAGCATATAGTACCAATCTAACAAACGCGCCCAAATGCATGACGGGAAATGTAACTGTCCCTGCCAAGAATGTACTTTAGTGTACTTTACTGTAAAGAGCTCTGGGCCAGCATCGAAGAGGGCAGTTCCACATTAACAGTGATGAATAGATAGCCACATGATATGGAGAGAACAAATCTTAGACAAAGTGGTCACTGTTTGTTTTTGAAAAACAAAGTGAGGGTACAAGAGGGACAGCGGAAGAAAGAGTGGGGGAGGTGCAACGATGGGGCAAGGAGAGGGGGTGAGAGCGGACCTCCTTTTCCAGCCGAATAAGAGTATTAAGCCATTCAAAAGGACAGGTCAGCAATTTCTCAAACAACACTGAAATAACGACTTGTTATTTTCTTCATGGTAAACTCCATCTGTAATTTCACTGCACCAGTATCACCAATAAACCAATAAGTGTGTCGGTTCAAAACCTTCTGCCCTTTGAGCAACAATGTGGAATAAAAACATTTACATAAACATTTATCATTGCTTCCTATTGGTTTTGGAATCACGTTTCTCACATCAGTCAGGGTTAGAGTCAAAACCACTTCCATTCTTTCCATTCTGCAAAAAAAGACAATTAGAAAAAACATTTATTTTCTGACCTGATGAAATGGAATTTAATTGACAGAAATAAATATTAATAAATAATCATTATTACATTAAAACACTTGAAAGCAGGCAGAATCAACATCGTACAACTTCTATCCTGAGGAACCATTAAACTGCATCATAGGGACCCGAATGCAGCAAGTGGGACCACAGGTTCAGGAACACTGGACTTTATACCTTAGTGTTAGCCGGTATACTGTAATATAAAAACACTTTTCAGTTCCCCAAAGTTCTCAATCTAGCTCCATTCCCCAAAGCTCAGGAATAGGTAGACCAGTTCAAAGCACTGGCCCATACATTATGTATATGATGGTATTGTGAACAACACTGCAGATCTAGGTCAAACCCATGTCAGATATTTCGAAACATTTGCTCGGTGGGTGTACTTGAGCATAGCTCGTTGTTTGCTATGGAGACTATATTTTTCCTTTTCAGAGATATGGACTGTGGTGCCTCGGAAGCGATTCGGTTTGTGTTTTTTTATATCAGCAAGAGGACACTATGAGTTTTCAAATGCGGGCACAAAACCTTCTCTGGTTATATAAAGACATGTCGCTTCTGAAGCGAGACTAATGTCCACCACTAACCAACCAGAACTGTCAATTATATGTTGGATTATATTCCCTGTAAAATCAAGTTATGTAATATTTCAAACACATATAATAGTATTGACATGTAGACACACATGACCCATGTCTGACTGCAAGGCAGGTATCAATGCCCACTAGGTTACAGTCACAATCTGCAATGTAACATGGTTCCATGTCATACAGTCCATCTCCATTTCTTTCCTACTTACAGCGAAAAGGAGAACAGGGAATAGATGGACAAATCAGCAAAGATAAAAAGAGGAATTAAAGAAAGAGGGACGAAGAAAGGTGTGAACAGTGGCTGCATGCTTATAGCACAAAAGCAAGAAAAAAAAGCAAGAAACAAAATGATAGAAGTAAAACAAGCCAATCAGGTAAATCGAGCAAAGTGTTAGGTGGGAAGGACTAAGGGAGCTAGTATAGGGGTGTCGTCCAATCACAATCAAGCATAAAGGAGGAGCAAGCAAATAAGTGATCACCTTGGTCAGCAGGTGAGAAGGCTTTCCTGCAATGCTTTTCAGAATGAGGGACGTTTCTTTGTCCAGATAGGAGTGCTTGGTGTTGCAGACGAGAGGGGAGAAAAAGACAAGTCAGTGCAATGATTCTCAGTGGCAAAAAAAAGTGTTTGATCATTTTTTTTAGAAGGTGTGGAAGCAAGAAAGGTCCAAAAGATGGAGCATTGTTTGTGGTGGGTGTCCTATTAGACAGCTGTGGATGGGGGGAGAGAGATGATTGATCAAAATAATATTTTTTAAAGACATTCGCTACAACTCACCTGCTTGCCAATCCTAAAATCACATAAAGTACATATTTTCATCACTATATGTAGTAAATCTAGCTTTAATTAATACACACACACACACACACGCAAGACTGCCTCACCCCCCCAACACACACACACACACACACACACACACACACACACACACACACACACACACACACACACACACACACACACACACACACACACACTTACAGTTCCCAGTTCCACATCCACTTCAAACTCCCGTGAGGTGGTAAACTCAAGCTGCCGTCTGGCCGGCTTACCGTCGGCTCGTCGCAGCAGTGATGAAGCATGCTGAGAAAATGGGTAGGTGCATTGTGGGTACAGAGAGGGCGCAAACACACACATGGTTTGCACATGCAAGGGGAGACAGAGGCGCACAATATTCATGCAAAGGTGACTTCACTTTTTCTCTTAACACATTTTGTTTAAACACCCTCTTCCTTTCTTAACACCCTCTTCCTTTCTCACCCTCCCATTCCCAAACAGCCCTGAAACAAAAGCCATAGAAACTCTATGCAATTGTCTCAGTAGAAACTGTGGCTCCCAAAGCTCAGATTGTGGGTTTGAGCAGATTGCAGAGTTAACAAATAACATCACTATCATGGGAGACAAGAATTGCATTATTTCTGTGGAAAATTATTCAGAAATGTTCCTTATTAAAAGAGGCTTGCAATTGTAATTCAGCTAAGCCTGACTCAGTCACAAACAGCCAGTCATATATATTTGATTCAGACTAAGTAACAGCAACAAGCTAATCAACGTCAGTACATGTATAGGTAGCTATTCAGCTCAGTAGCTTCAGAATAGCGTAACCCACTTGACCACAATGTCAATTTATGAACTTATAATAAACTAGCAGTTAAGACTTTCCAAATGTACTGGTGCATGGAAGACTCAGCTAACAGTAAAGACTTGTAGCGTTGGGAGTGTGTTTTGTACTAGCTAGCTACACACAAGTCACATAGACCAGGTCATGCTCTGAGGTGTGATGACATTTTTGAGATATTACCTTGCTGAGACTATAGCTTCTTGCCAGGCTATAGTGCTTTCTAGTAGCAAATATTATTACATTGTTTAGTGTTAACTATTAACCAGCTAGCTAGCTATGCAACCATGACAAACATTGAGTTTCCCTGTCCGGAAAAATATACTTAACAGGATGTGCATCATCTCTAAAATATTTGGATTGGTTTATTCAAGTGAGCATTGTGCGATAGCATAATAGTGCTTAAAAATGCTGCTGCTGCATTACGGCTCTATTTCTACTAGTCAGAGGCAAAATGTAACCATATCATAACTATAGGTAAAAAGGGTTTTCGTCTCGGTTGCTTATATTTTAATATAAAAAAGTCAGCAAATAATTGACGGCATGGTCAAATTCAGGTATTTATTTTGGAAGAAGGCCTCTGTAAATTGGAAATTAGAGAGCCTGGCAATTAGAGAATCTCACCAGTAATCGAAAGGATGCTCAAATCCCTGAGCTGGCAATGGTACATAATCTGCTATTTTGTCCTTGAGCAAGATTGTTCATTCTAATTGCTCCCTGGGAGTCCAACGTGGAAGCCTCTCACACCTCTCCATAGGATTACATATACATTGGGTTACCAGCCAAGGAAACATATTGGTTGGACCTTTGCAATTGACGACAATTATCTAACCATTAATCTTTCCTTCTCGTAACTCCATAGTAAGTTCCTTAAGAGTGCTTCTTCCCTGCTTTAGCAGCACGCATTAAAACATACTAGCGCTATTTATTGTCATGGTGAATGGTATAAGTTGGTACATAGGCAGAAGGTGGGTTGGCGTTGCGGGCATGGCTTGGACAAAAATAAATAGTTGAGCATTAGGTAGCCTGCTACTTAATGCTAGCCAAGTAGACATCACAACATACATTGAAGATTGTATTGACTCCAGAACAGTCTGAATGGCATCAATGCAGCCTACGAGTCATGCTTGAATACAACTTTAATAAGCGTGTCCTTGCTGAAACATGTCGCTGGCTCGGCCAAAAGCAAGCTACTTTGGTTGATGTTAGCATGGCTATCCACATGTAATTAAGGGGCACCATAACATTAGTGAATTAGCTTGAGGTTATACGAAAACAAGCGTGGTAGATGCATTAGATGCATTAGATGCATTAGTCGTGCATGCGGACTACAGCGATAACAGTGCATTCACAAACTGTCAAAATACCCTAATAGGCAGTATATGCAGTCCTGTATTTGTGCGTATGCAGACAGCACACACATATTACAGTGAGGAGTTATAAGCATTTGACATGCAGTTGAATTTGAAATCCTCATGCGTTTTAGCAGGCAAGGAAACATAGAGAAGGGGGCACTTGGGAGGGCAGTCGCGCACACAAACACACAATAACACACATACAACGTGACACAAATGTGTGTGTGTGTGTTCAAACCTTTCGAACAACCAATGCTTTGCAGCAGTTTAATTTATTTGCCACCAAACAGCCATTCACTGCCATTACTCAAACAATCAGCCCAGTCATTTGGTTTCAATGAAGTCAACTCTCTATTGGGAGCCACTATCATTATGTTGGTCCAAGCTAAAACATTGAAAGCAATATAACTGGGCTTTGTTAGGAGACTGGCATTCATACAGAGAACAGTGAAGGATGTGACCATTTGTATTAACCCTGACCCTATTTTACAGTTGTAAATGGGCTGTGGAGATTGGCAGTGTGTGGGTGGATTTTACCTCCGTACTGGCCCGGCCCTGTGGTGGTTCTGGCCCCGTGGATGAGCTGTCCTGTTCGGCCCCTCCGGGTACCTGAGACAGCATCTTGTCGATGTCCAGCGAGTCCATGCTTGAGGCGGATGCCGAATTCACACTGGACCTGGCCGAGTGGCCCTCGGCCTCGAGTTCGCTGACTGTCCCCACCGAGCCCGTCCTCCGGTGCTGCGAGGAACCGGACGTAGGGCGCCGGAGCGTGGCCGAGGAGTACGAGGAAGAGGAGGAGGATGAAGAGGAGGAGGTCTGGCGCGCCGCCTCGTCCATGCTGAGCGACGCCTGCTCCAGCTGGGCCGTGATGTCGTCCAGTGAGAAGTTGGACGCCGACGGTCGGCCGTGGGAGTTGACGCTGCCCCCGCGGACGGTGGAGGCGGGCGACGCCCTGGTACTACTATTGGTGCTGCCCCCACTGCTACCCCCTCCACTGCCAGTCTGTCTGGCGCTGGCGCTGCGACCTGCGAGCCCACGCTGTTGACCTTTAACCTGGCGGGCAGCATTGGGCTTGCCGATGGTGCTGAGCTCCTGTTCTATGGTACAAAGATCGGCCATCAGGGCATCCAGGTCTACGGTCTCAGTCGTTTGGTTCAGAGCCTCTGTGAAGATGGGGAAAGCAGGGATGTTAATCCATTTTCTAATCACACATGCTAATACACACACACACGTGAGAAGATAGACACTAAACCACAAGTAAAACAGACTTAGTAAATATGTACTTTTGCACTGCAGCAAATTCTGCAATGGTTGGTTGGTTCACACACATTCAGATTTGTATCAAAGTGAGGACCAATTATGTCAGGCCTTAATAAATGTATTCCCCCAATCCTCAAAACAAGCCCCAAAGACCTAACTAACCCTAAATCAAAATGGAACCCAAACTCCAAAATCCTAAACCTAATGCTTACCCTAGTCCCAAATGCCCATCCCTAATTCTGACCTTAACCTGAATTTTTTCATGTTGTAAGTGAAGACTGGTGAAATGTCCTCAATCCCCCGTTATAGTACATTAGCAATACTTAAAATCATTGAAATGATCACGGGTATGTTTGGAGGCGCACAAAGCGTGCCCTGTTGGAAGGAGGTTGGGCCTATGCTATTGATCCGAGTGGGCGGGTCTTACCGTTGATGTTGTACATGGAGAAGCGGTAGGAGAAGTTGGCCATGTTGGTCTCCTGTCTGAGGGGTGCTTTCTGGACAGGTTTCTGCGGCTTCCCGTCATCCAGACTCTGGAGGAAACACCCGTCAAGTATTACTGTATTAACATCCATGACTGGTTCAAACACCAGACTTTACAAAGGGTTGGCAACTAGGACGTGGTTCCCGGTGTACTGCAAGCAGTATTACAGCTGCAGGGGTACCGTCGCTAGGTTACAGCTGCCAGGACACAGAGGCACAGCCACTGTAACTATGGTACGGTTGCTAGGATACGGTTGCCATGACCACTACTCGGAGACAGTTACAGGGCTACATTTACCTGTGTGAGTTTGTCCAGCTCCCCCAGCCAGGCTCCAAACATCTTGTCCAGGTCCTGGTCCTCCTTATCGCTGTCCTCCTCCTCAGCACCGTGTTCCAGCTCATCGTCCGACACGTCTGCCATCTGTGAAGGAGGCATACGCACACACATGCACTCATTTGTAGCGATATACACAGTAGTATGTGCTGGTGCGTAAAGCAGTGGCAGCTTTACTCCACACCTTCAGCAGCTCGGCCTCCTCGTCTGTTACCCTGGCAACCAAGGAGGAGGTCGACAGCAAGGAGGGCTACGGCTGTGCAACCGTGGAGCGCTAAAGCCACTGGGGCAAGGTCTTGAGACACCTGCAGAATCCAGGCCAAGACCCGTTCCCAACCAGTGGTTGACCGTACCGTGTTCTGATGGACGGTTATGTGACGAACTATGCAGGTGCCTTGTGACACATTCCAGACCGGATGCCACGGCAAGAACCGCTTCGATGAACCCGTTCAGCCAACGTGCCGATTCGGTTCTGAAAGAGACCGCCCAGGCAGGACATGGCCTTTGAAATAACACCCTAATCTCGTTCCAAAGCACTACTTCTGACCTGGACCCTTAAGACGATTGGGTGTCGTCTCTGGGAAGTGCCTGTTCTGTTTCCATGATCCGCAGTGTGCCACCTAATGATGAAGGAGCGCCCTCTCGTGGTCAGACCTGAGAAATGTTTTTCTTTTAACCATTCCCCACTTTGTACAGTTTACACTGGCAGAACAGTGATGACTCACGGTGAGGGTGTCATAGCCGTGGTGTGACTCAATGCCACACCGGTATAATTGGAGCCAGTTACACTACAAGCCCTTGAAAGCCACCGGGGTTGTGTTTTTGTGTGCGTGCGTGTCACTGAAGCCCCTACTTGAAAGTAGTTCCTCAAACCGTCAACCACAACTGACTGTGGGGCGAAATCAATCTTGGGACAATTTTTTCCACTCCATTCAAGCCTGTTGCACACAGATACATATTGATGTCAAAAGTGAGTCAATTAAACCTTACAATTTCTCTCTCTTTCTGTGTGTGTGTGTGTGTGTGTGTGTGTGTGTGTGTAGATAGATAAAGATAAATACAAATATTGATGTATCTCTTTCTGTATACCCCCTCTCACTTTCTGTATAACCCTCTCTCCAGTATACACCCTTACTCTTTCTCTTTTCCGTCTGGGTGGAGTCAGACACCCCTTCACGTCCTGTTCCTGTCGCATCACTTCCTGGTTGGCTAGGGAATGTGGTGCACAGTGGGGCACGGGAACACACACCCTCACATGGGATCAATGGCACAGCAGCAGTGCGTGACCAGGTCAACTACACACAAAGCCCTATTCTAATCTACGCTACATTTCCATGAGTTTGTATTTGGTACAATAGCCCCTTTTAAGCAGCCACAGTCGGGTTAAAAAACTATTTGAAATTTGTCGTATTATCTGACAGTTTGTTATAGCATGTTACTGTTACACTATTCCATAGTAACATGCTAGAGCATCTATTCCATAGGAACATGCTATAGCATCTATTCCAAAGCAACATGCTAGAGAATCTTTTCCATAGTAACATGCTAGAGCATCTATTCCATAGTAACATGCTAGAGCATCTATTCCATAGTAACATGCTAGAGCATCTATTCCATAGGAACATGCTAGAGCATCTATTCCATAGGAACATGCTAGAGAATCTTTTCCGTAGTAACATGCTAGAGCGTCTATTCCATAGTAACATGCTAGAGCATCTATTCCATAGTAACATGCTAGAGCATCTATTCCATAGTAACATGCTAGAGCATCTATTCCATAGGAACATGCTAGAGCATCTATTCTAAAGCAACCTGCTAGAGAATATTTTCCATAGTAACATGCTAGAGCATCTATTCCATAGTAACATGCTAGAGCATCTATTCCATAGTTACATGCTAGAGCATCTATTCCATACGGTTCCATCAGTTCTATTGCCCCAGGAGAACTTGATCAGGAAAAGATTACACACTTGAAACTATTCCAAATAGCGTTTGAATCCAGGTTTGTTTGCAGCCTGTTCAGATGAAACTGTTAGGTTGTTAGGAGAGCCTAACGTAATCTCATTGGTGATTTGGGAGTAGGGGGATTCCAGAGAGGACTGTTCCAGGCAACAGATCCCACCACAGGTCAAGGCAGGGTCGACCTCTGCTTTTGATCCTGTGCGTGAGTGCATCTGCGTGGGTAAATGCTAGTTCTCTTCCATATGTTACCGAAAGCTCAATGAGAAAGAGATAAAACAGCAAGGAATAAGAAGAGAGATGATGAGACAAAGAGCTTGTTTACACCACCCCACATTTTCTGAGACATACTGAATAAGACTTGAGATGCTCAATTATTTGGCAGTGTAAATGTGATTATATCGATTGCTCAAGACGCCACCCTTCGAGGTTGCATGCGCAAAGTGTTTTATAGAGGCCCCCCCAGGCAAGTACAGCATCCGTGCGTGTGTGTGTGTGTGTGTGTGTGTGTGTGTGTGTATGTGTGCGTGTGTGTGTGGTGGGCGGCATCAGGAGTCACAACAGGAAATGGACAGGAAAATTCTAAATGTCCCCTCCCTTCCATAACAATGCTGAACAGCGCCGTCAATCACTGCATCACATTGCCATGGTTAAAACGTGGGGCGGGGCATTATTTAGCCTGACATTGCGGCAAGGCAGGGAGGACAGGAAGATGAAGGGAATCAAAAAGCCTCCTTCCGTGGGAAAACTGCAGATCATGGATGCCATCTGTGTCTCCAATGACTTTCTAATGGCTATGAAGTGGACTAGATTGTTTGTGCCAACCTACCCTCCATCCAGGATTTACAAAACCAGAGTCAGGAAAAAAGGCAGGAAACCTCACTGCAGATCCATCACAACCTGATTATAACCTGTTCCAGACCCTCCCCTCTGGTAGGCGCTATAGAGCACTGAACATCAAAACAAACAGACACAGGAACAGTTTCTATCCACGGGCCATCACGCTGATGAACAGTCAACTTCAGTCACTTAGTGCCAGGCATAATCCCTGTATAACCACCCAGTAACTCTGACCCTAACATCATCCTGTCTACTACTTATTTATTTTTTCATCCTGTATTTCAGTGTTGTTCATACACAATATATACTATACAGTGGGGCAAAAAAGTATTTAGCATGTTTATATATAGATCACATCCACTGTCATTATGTAAATAATAATAATACCTGCACAATAATATTTATTTTCAGCACCCTTTATACCCTGCTCATTGCACTACTGTCTCTCCAGTCTTACTATGTTGTTGTTTGGTTTATATTGTGCATTTATGTGTACTGTATATTGCAGTCGGTGACTCTTGTTGAGTGTCCTTTTGTTTACGTCTTAGGAGTAAGCACATCGTGAGTCTGTATAATCCAGAGTCAAATTCCTCGTATGTGTACACATACCTGGCGAATAAAGCTGACCAGTTTTGACAGTGAACCTTTGAGCCCCAATCAGAAGCAGTTCACTAGAGGGAACAGGGTGCCATTTAGAATCTCCTGCTGCCTGTAGGCAGCACTACCTTCTAAGCTGTAATAAAACTAAACAGAGACAGGCAGACCCGCAGAGAGACAGGCAGACCCGCAGGGAGACAGGCAGACCCGCAGGGAGACAGGCAGACCCGCAGGGAGACAGGCAGACCCACAGGGAGACAGGCAGACCCACAGGGAGACAGGCAGACCCGCAGGGAGACAGGCAGACCCGCAGGGAGACAGGCAGACCCGCAGGGAGACAGGCAGACCCGCAGGGAGACAGGCAGACCCGCAGGGAGACAGGCAGACCTACAGGGAGACAGGGAGACAGGCAGACCCGCAGGGAGACAGACTCTCTCTGTTCAGGTGGCCACTCCTCCTGTTCTAATGCCATAATGTCCGTAGTCCTAGGTGCAGGGTCAGAGGTTAAGTGAATTAGCACCTGGGCCCCTTCTTAGGAGATTATGGGCCATGACCCCAAAAACATGTGTGTGTTCTGCACAACTTAACACAAAACAAACAGCTTTGGTCTATTCCTCATCTGAAACCATTATAAAGCATTCCCTCTTCCCTTCACTGCCTCTGTCTCCCCCCTTTCTCATTCCCTTTCTCTATCTCTCTCTCCTCCCTCTGTCTTTGTCTCTTTCCCCCAATCCTCCCAAGGAGTCAAAGCATGACTGTTCCACATCAGTCTCCCATGACCACCAGGGTTCAGAACTAGGGCAACCTCAGGGTTCAAAGGTCACCCCAATGGTGCTGTTCGGTGTTTAGCCTCTGACAGTTGGAGAGGTACACAGAAAACACAAAGCAACACACAAACACACACAAACACACACAGAGTCTGCCCTACATGCCCAAACTAGGCCATCAGTACATAGTAGGGCTGCATGATTTGGATAAAATATTGAACTACAATTCTTTGCTAAATATTACAATTACAATTAATATGTGCAATTATATAACAATGTCTATAATCTCACTTAAAAATATTGGTCATACAAATCATAGCCTACATAATGTGCTATTAAACGAATTAAAGTCCTTTTGAAACATTTAACACTTACCAATTTAACTGTGTCAAAACATATACTCATTTAATGAAACATTTGCTCTGTTTCTTCTATTGCCATAGCTGGTTAGGTAAACTTTCTCATCCCGTGAGGGATATGTTTTCTCCCATACTGTGTATGCTTGTAGGCTCTGGCACTGAAGCCGAAACTCCTAATAGCCATGCTATTGTGCACATGAGACAATATCTTGTCAATGTCCAAAATTGTATTATAATTCAATTAATTAATTAATTAATCGCACAGCCCGAGTAGAGAGCGGAAGTCTGAAAAAACAAGGACAGTGAACACAGAGAGAGAACACCAGTAAGACAGACAAAGAGAGGGAGAGAGAAAGAAAAAGAGAAAGTACACCTAGAGATAAAAAACTGAGATAGAAAACAGAAGGAGAGAGAAAAGACAGAGCGAAAGAGGGGAGATACGAGTGAGCACGAGAAGAAAGAATGAGAGAAATGAGAGGGAAGGAGAAAGGAGGGAGAGAGATAGAGAGAAAGAGAGGGAGAGAAAGGATAGGGGAAAGGGGATAGAGAATACTCCAAAGCATTGCGCTAAATCGCAAAAGAGTCTTCTGGTGTTTTAACCCTTAGGTCAGGAGAGCATAACCCACCGAGGGGGGGAACGATGAGATCATTGCTGACAGGTGATGCGGATGCCTAACCTGGTGACCCCTACGATACGACATCCTGGAGCAGTGCATTTGACTACCGATAGGTCACTCGGTTTGGGAATCTTTTGACCGTTCCGTGCTAACTCAACGTGAGCAGTCAGCGTCCACATTTCCACAACTCAACATGACCACCGTTACGAAATTTCAAACAACTGGATTTCTAACCTGTTCATTATTCGACAAGCGGAAGCAGAAGTTCTGACTACGAAACACAACACTACTGAGCTGTCAATTGCAATCGCTGAACCTACTGTATGTTTCATGAAACAATTTGAAACAGAATGTGTGGATGTAGTCTGGTTTTGGCTTCATACCCCATCCGCCCACATACACAATGTGACCACACAACCAACTCCCATACAAACAATTCTTGCTTTCCTGTGTGTCTGTGTGTGTCTTTGTAAGTGCTTGTGTACGCATGCCTGCTGTGTGTCAGATGAGTACCTGTGAGAGTGTTGCTTGTCTGCCTGGCTGCCTACCTGACTGTCTGTCTACGTGAGTGTGCTTGTTTGTGCGCACGTCTGTCTAATTTCTGTGTGTGTGGGAGTGTGTGCCTGACGCCAATTGAACCAAAGAGCTAATAAAATGACTGCAGGAGTGACACATTGTCTCAACAGCTTCCTTTACAAAAAAACGCATCAGCCAGACACACCACATACCAGCAAAGCCTTCCTCTCTCTCATGTCTGTCTCTCAAACGACACACTCCGTTCTAACTGGAATTAGGACGAGAGCTTCAGTAGAAACGTACAGCAACAAGAGCGTTGATACCACAGCACACCTTTTTTCATGAGAGAAAATGACACATTCTCCGCTTTTAACGATTTCGGGGGGGAAGCGGTTAAAATCTTTGTGCAGTTTTGTTTTTCACTTCCCTTAGGAGTGTGGCGGCCCCACTAGATAGGTCAGGGAAAGCTACAAAGATACGGGAGACCAGTTGGCTGGATTTCAACCCAAGCTCATACCGGCAACGCGTTTCCCAGAGGCACTGGCCTACACTGTTATACGCCCCCCCAGCCCACTTTCAAGAGAACAGATAATCCCGACCCATAGACAACTTGAAGAGCGAGGAACCATCTAACGTGAAGTGGTTAGACATCCCCTTTGAAGGTACTCTGCCACGCTGGCCTGGAAGATATCAGCGCAGGGGGGGCATTCCTCTGGTTTTAATTAGGCTCAGTCATCTACTATATTTGGGTGGACCAAAAATGTGCACACGGGAACATGTAAAACATTCAGGGAGGCCTGCGGGTTTAAGAATAGCACAGCAGTTACCGAATGTAAGATAATGGCCCATTATTCTCAGCATGACTGCCTGTCCCCCCGTGTGTGTTTGTACGTGTTACAGGGAGCGAGTGTCAGAAACTGACGTACGGAGACCGAGACCTGGGGCAAACCATTAATTACACCAACCTCGGGCCAGAACGTCAACACCGCAGACGACTTCAACAAGATGACCTGAGGGAAAACGCACGGACGTCATCAAAACGCCCTTACCTGCTGCAAGGTTTCAACCTAGAGGAGAGCCTTCAAACAAGCCGGTTCTGGAGCTCTGTTCAAACACCCCGCAGCATCCCAGGAAAGCAACGCAGACCCAAGCAGAGAATGTATGGCTGACGCGCTGGAACGATGGCCTTGCTATAAAAAAAGAGTCAGTCGTACTAAAACCTGGCTCTCGAGAGAAGACTGGCTGTTTGCACACTGCTACCGAACTGCACATCCAAATCTATGAACACATTAGAAACACATATTTGAAGGGGCACGGGGGTGAATCCTGCATCTAACGTTCACGAGACAGAATTTAAACAATAACAGTAGTCAACACATCTTCCCTTACTTAAAAAGACCGGAACGGTATTAGCTTGATATGGGCTGGTTAGGGAGTGGAGGATAGTGCTCCTTTACAGTGTCTAAAGCCAGAATGAGGAGATTACAAGTTAACGCAAACCGACAGATGGACCGGCGAGAAAGTTGAACCTAAAACATTAACTGCAGATGTCTAGCAGTCCATTTGGCTTGCCTTTATGCAAGTAGTAAAATTCTTGACAATAGTCCCTTTGACACATCTGACATCGAATAAAACCTTGACTCTATTTTGCCAATTAATTGCAATCACAAGACCAACATTTAGAATTTGTTGCCATGAGAACAGTGCAACTGACGCAGCACAAAGAACAGTGTAAACCTAACTAATATGTATCAGCTTATTTTCCCTCATCACCCATCCTTCACCTGTTTGCACACTGCTACCACACTGAACACAGCTGAAAAC
Source organism: Esox niger (assembly GCA_016801105.1). NCBI lineage: Eukaryota > Metazoa > Chordata > Actinopteri > Esociformes > Esocidae > Esox > Esox niger. The sequence continues at coordinate 3,906 of JACXGJ010002751.1, read as the reverse complement.
GTCATCTTTGAAATACATTTATCCATCCAAAACATTGGGAAAAGCCGGTGTAAAATGGCTAGTGGTTAGAAGCGGAACGGAGCTAGGGTTCCAGTCGGTTCCGTCACTCGCTCTGAGACCGCAGGCTTTCGTGAGGGGATTTTAACAGCCTTTCACAGGCCATCGTTGATGGTCTCCATGTGGGGCACTCAAACAGCGGAGGAAGCAATAAGCCACTATATGTGTAATGCTTACTTTGAATACAATGAGTCACATGTTCCTGAACGCTCCGTGTTGTACGTCGCGCCGCTCATCATCTGGAGTGGTGATTCACCTTTGATACACGCGTGCGATTATGGCCCATCACTCCATAAAAACAACGTCTCCTCTGTTTGGCTTACTGCTCCACACCTGGGCTTCCTAAAGGGGTGTCCGTGGATACAGTGCTCACATGACTGGGTCCAGTATGACACGCTCAGCAACACCGGCGACTCCAACTTTAGAAAGACGGCATTAACAGCAATTGAAGCGGCCCCTAGCCTTGAGTTCAGAGTCAATACACCCTGCTGTTCCGCTGTTCCTGCGGCCAAGTCACTCTGGGATCTGTTTTGAAGAGGGACCAGGAAGAGGGCGTGGGTGCGTGGGTGGGGGTGCATGGGCCTGAACAGAGAAAGGCCATACATACAGTAGAGGTATTACTGCTCTTGATTGATTTTATTTCCTGTGCGACACAAAACAGGAAGGCTTAGGTGTGTGTGTCTGTGAATAAACAGTGGCTATTTCCAGGCATGTAGCCGTGCCCAGAGAAGTTTGCTCATTTCCTTTCGTACCGCTCCCTCCCTCATGTTTTCTCCCTCTTTCTCCACTCGTTTTTACTTCATCCCATCCCTGGGGAAAGTGAAACCTAATCCACCATGCTCAGGCAGCCAATGACGGTCACCGCCAGCACAATGAGGGAGGGGCTAAGAGACCAGTAATCATAGCAGGAGAATAGCATCCGTTCATAACTGTTAGGCTACTGTGTGCAGCTCGTAGGCTACAATATAAGGGAGACGATACAAGGAATTACTGGTGTTTTATCGATGTCTCCACACTGGCAATGAATGAGTTCCAGTGAACAGAGCCTGTCTAAAGACTCTTTGGGCGTGGGTCCTTCCTGGGGCTGTCCTGGATGATTCCGCTAAAGAAAATGCAAGTCCATAGAATGGTCCTGAAGTGATGTTAATTTTGGCAGTTCCTTCAGTGTTTTAGGTTATTAATAGTCAACTAGCATTCAGGACAACAGACCCACTGCAGTCGGACAAGGCTATCAGAATGTGCCCTTGATGGAAGTTGAGTCTACATTTTCAGGGGAAATGCACTGACTAAACAGGCTATTACCACAGTATTTTAGAAATATTTAAATCATTGCTTTCATTGTCTTTTTTGATAACCTGCTGTGCCCTTTCATCCCCAGCTGTCAAAGCTAGACAGGACAAAGAGCGGACAGCAAATTTAGAGCCACTCAAACCAGATCAACAGTGTGTTCATGCAAATACCAGTTGAACACCCAAATAAAAGCAAAAGAACAGAATTCTTAATGTTTAAGAGGCCTAAAAAACTGCTTTGCCTCAACACCCAATATCAAAAAGCCATGGTATTACCATCAGCTCGTATAACTTATAGACAGCTTATGTTGATATTTGTCAAGCTTATGTTGATATTTTGCGCAGAGATCTAACCCACTCACATAGTCATCAATGTGGCAGTACAGACTGTTACAAAAAAGACACTTCCTTTGAGTAGATGGGCAATGAAAGTATTAGAGGGGAGGGGCTGAAAAGACCGAGATGGAGATGTAAGGACAGTGGGGGGAGGGTGTGGACAATATAAATCCAAACGGGGAAGGGCCAGGCTGACAAACCGGCATCAGTCTATCAAGACTGACAGCCTGTAGGTAGGGAGGATGGTACACCGCCTGGCTCTGTCAACTGCTCTGAGAACATCACTGGCATGAACGGCCAATCAAACTATCAGGGTAGAGGGGGTGGAAGGAGATGGGACAAGGTGCCTAGTCAAAACAACACCTAACAGGGCTTTAAAGGCAAGAGAGAGAGGTGAACAGAGTGAGGAGAGAGACAGTCAAATTACAGAAAGGCAAAGGGTGAGAAAACACCTACCAGGTTCCAAAAAAAAGCGAGAGGCAAAATGACGGACGAAATGTAAGAGAAGCAAAACCAAACAAAAATATAAAGAGAGGGAAAGATATCGAGAAAGGGAGAGACAGACAGTAAGACACCCACAGGATAAAAGGAGAGGCTGAAGACAGGGATGACCAGCTGATTGGCTCCCACCCTGTGGCAGCATTTAGAAGTCAGTTGGTGACTGTAACAGCCGGCTGGCTGGCTTCTCCATAGTAACAGCAACAGCCTGTAGTCCCTTCCCCCAGAGCACACGGTCTAGTCACATAGCAATGCAAATGATTCCATCATTATCATCATTGTCTGTTTGACCCTCTTATTTGACGTGGACCATTTCCGTATTCCACGTGCCCCTGCAATAGCCATGTTTCCGACAAGCCATTATCGGTATGTAGTGCTGCTTGAAAGCATACATGTACGCACACAATTGTGTGTTTTGGTTCCTATGTTCTTGGTTGTGACTGTGGAAAGGCATTAAAGGAGCATTTCAGCCAGTAGTCAGTGCTTGGGAGTACTGGCGTACTATGACGTCCACTACGATAACTAATAACCATTAGTACATATGTTAATAATACAACTTGTAACATACTGAAAATACTAAGAGTAACTGACAGCATTAACAACTACAGAGATGTTAATTAAATGTCTGAAAACAAGGAAACCATTTAACTTCTGTGTCTAAAAATGTTACTTTTCAGCCCCAACCTGCTCACAATCCACACAGAACACACACACACACACACACACACACATACAATATAAAACATGGACTGCGTAGCGATAGCCAAGAATAAACAAAATAAGAAGTACTCCATCCTCTCTCTGTCAAGGCTCTTGTGTTTTAAGCTGATTATAAATAGTTAGCTAGCTACACGGATGTGTGCTAATCACTGCCCCCGGTAGTTTAACTGTTGACCTTCCTAGCCATAACATATGTTGTTGTTGTTTTTGGTAAAACTCAATTATTTTAATCAAAACATAACATATGCTAATGTGCATAATACCGAATAGATGAAGGCAGCAAACAACGTATCAGTCTCTGATCTACAACCCTAGTCTCCATTTTTATTTGACTTCCCAGCGATGTATTGGTGAATTAAAGAAATCATGCATTGAACTGCATTCATATATTCTGCCTGCAAAGCCTTCCTCCCCACCATGTCGTTTTCAGTCAAACAGAACCTATTTTAAATCCTCATACAAAGAAAATTTAGCATATTAATTTAAGTTGATATGCTTTGCATATATTAACGATCACCTGTTTACCTCAAATCTGCAATGTACCTAAAATTCTGTTCCACTTTAATGTTCTTATAAAAACAAATTGCCAGTTGTAGCGCAGGTACAGAGACCATCTGCTATCAGAACGGTAATGTCCGATATCCAGCAGTGATAAATAACGTCACACCAACTATCACTTTGGGTATTAGTGGGGAAACATCTTTGCTTGGTTTGATAGGATGTCTTGTTTCTCATGTTCTGCTGTTGTTTAACCACTGTAGATAAAGAGGCCATTCACCAGACAGAATAACTCAGGCACACCAACACACAGACCGAGTCCGTCAGACAAACAGACTCTCTCACTCAGGATGCGTCTGCACTTCAGGGGCCAAACGTGGAATCAAATGTGGCCTCTCTCTCATGGCCAGGTTTCACACTGCCTGCTGCAGTGTCACAAGCTGCAGCTGGCACACTTGTGTATGTGTATGCAACCCACCCACCCACACACACACACACACACACACCC
>JACXGJ010002750.1:41284-61693 GCA_016801105.1 Esox niger | reverse complement strand
CTCTCTCTCTCTCTCTCTCTCTCTCTCTCTCTCTCTCTCTCTCTCTCTCTCCTCCCCACCTCAGCTGAATGCATAATTGGAAACAGCTCTCTCCCTCCTCCCACACGTGTCCCAGAGGTCCCTTCTATTCTTCCTATCCTTTTACCTCCCTCTCTCACTCCCACCTCTTTCCTCCCTCTCTCACTCCCACCTTTCTCCCTCTCTCACTCCCACCTTTCTCCCTCTCTCACTTCCACTTGGCCTCCCTGTGTTCAGTACATAATATATTTCCCTGACCGTTGAGCAATACAACAGCACCACATTGTACTCACAAGGCTGATGTGAAGCTCGTTTTCCTACTCCACCTTTACACCTCTTAGCTCCACCACCAATGTAGAGAACTAATTTGCCAGTACATCAGCTCAAATTGTACTAAGGAAACATTGGAACATATTAAACAAAATCTGCGTTCCTCCAGAAGGGAGTTTGGGGTTAAGGTTAGGCCTTAAGGTTAGGAATAAGTGTTATGTTAAAAAGCATACATTTAAGGTTAGGGTTAGAAGTTAGATTGAAAGGTTAGGGTTTGGGTTAGGAGTTAGGTTCAAAAGTTTAGGTTAGATTTAAGGTTAACAGTAAGGTTAAAAGGGCAAGGTTAAGGTTGGGTTATAATTAGGAGTTATGTTAATGGGTTAGGTTTAAGGTTGGGTTTATGGGAAGGCAAATTTGCTGCTTAGTTACCATTTCACAGTTTACCATGATGCGTCAACTAAAACATTAACATCCTCGGCTCACCCCATAACTGAAAACCAGATATACATTCAGTATGTTACGTGAGGAGTATGAGAACAGGATGATTAGCTTCCCATAACCTCTCTATGCCTCTTAACTGATTAGCTACAATGTTCACACTCAGGCCCCAAATACAGTTCAACAGGGAATGTTCACCCACTCATACACATAGTGTCCACGCATGCACTCCCACAGACACACACGTGCACGCACACAGACACACAGTCTCACACACACATTGGGGTCTAAGGACTGCTCTGACCAACGATAAAAATAGAATACACTGTGGATCGCTTAACCAAACTTTTTGAATTTGTTTTCTTTCTTCTCCACCCCCTTCTTTTTTTTACTGAGGTTCTTCCCACGGCCTCTATGGGTTGGAGCCAGAGAGTCGTGGGGATCCGTGTCTGACCGTAAAGAGGGAATGAAAGGATGAGGGAGGGAAAGAGGACAAGAGTCGCTAACTGTCTTCCACTCTCACCCCAGTCCCAGGGCTGTTAAGTCTGATGACATCACAAGAACCTCATAACAGCGCTGTGAACATAACATTACTATCAACCTGATGACATCACTATGAACCTCATAACAGCACTGGAAATATAATATAACTATCAACCAGGTGACATCACTATGAACCTCATAACAGCGCTGCAAACATAACATCACTATCAACTTGATGACATCACTATGAACCTCATAACAGCACTGTGAATATAACATTACTATGAACCTGATGACATCACTATGTACCTCATACCAGCGCTGTGAACGTAACATTACAATCAACCTGATGACATCACAATGAACTTCATAACTGCTGACTGTACAGAAACCTTCTGTTTATTGTCATAAAGTAGACAACGGCCTTGAGATGACCTCCGGCTTCCTGTTGTTTTGGTATGGTCCTTAGAGGAGACAGTTGGAAACAGTAGGGTGTTGACCAAGGCAGGGAAGGTTAAGTGGTTTGCTCCAGTGAACAGAAACAGCAGGAGGCTTTCAGTGGAGCACAGGGAGAAGTGTTACGGTAATTGACTGGGACTAAAACACTCAGCCGAAAATAATGGAATTGGCGGCACTACCTGAAATATAAAATAATATACTTCGGATTGGACATTTCATGGGAACGGGGAAGTTGTTGATAAAGAAGGGGTGGGTGGTGTGGAGTGGGAGGAATGAGGAGTCAGTCTCCTGAGAGGAGATACTTCCGTGGTACATCATCCACCTGGAGAGGAGGGGGAGAAGAATGAAGCAAAGAGAGAGGAGCTGGGAGGGGAAATGGGGGGAATAATCAGTTATACACTTGAGAGATTTTTCGTGGACCTGGAGAAAACTTGAGCCAAGAGGGGAGAGGGAGAAGGATGGAGGGGAGGAAGAGGAGGAGAGAGAAGGGCTCAGAAGAGGGGGAGAAGATGGGTAAAGGAGGTTTGGAACAGAGGGGATGGGGGAAAGTAAAACAGAGGGGGTGAGGAAAGGAGAATAATCAATACAGTAGAATAAATGAACTTTCAGATTCCTGGATTTAGTTTTTCCGTGGCTTCGTCTCAGAGGTGTGACTCAGAGCAAATGTTTCAGATTGTTCTCCCCTGTGAGACGCCACATCAAGGACATCAGTATCCCAGAGCTTCTCAAAATCATAAGAAGCATTTGCCACTTTACACAGTGAGTTCAGTCCGTCCTTCAACCTGGAGTGCTGCTGTCGGGTCAGTGGCTCTAGTTCACGGAAACAGACGATCATGGAAAATCACTGGTATTGCTGATCGGGCACAAAGCTCAAAGCTCTAGGCACACTCCCCTTTCCTCCTCTCCTCCAGAAGCCTTTTGGTTAAGGGAGAGGGATGTAAGTGAGATTGTACAAAATGTCCAGTCGAGATTTGGTTTCCACAATTAACACAGCCCCTCTGAATAGGAAACACGGGGCAAGCTCAGGCGATGAGTCCCTGGGGAGCAATGGTTTCCCAAATTCTGAACGTTAACGTCTTGACACGCTGCTCTGAATGGAGAAAGGCCATTTTTCAGTGTGATCAACTGCAGACAACTATGAGCCCTGTCAGTCGGGTTGGGCTGAACTAGGCTGTCTCAAGTATTTATAGCCCATTTGTCTGTGACGATATGTGAATGGAATCAGATATGGTTTGTATTCCAACTTGGGCTGACTAGTGCTCCTCAATGTCATCATCAGTGAGGCCTTTTGTCATGGGGCCTACTATTGCTTAGGGCCATACCATGTGACTTAAACCTGCATAAAGTCATACCTCAAAAGGTCAAGGGTCATACCTGGATTAGGTTGTAGTGAAAAACTAGAAAAACTACCGGCCCCGTGAACACTTTCCCACCATTCCAATCTTGAAATTTTTGAAGAAATAGATAGAAAACGTCTGCCAGCTGTCCATTCAATGATGGGCACATGGATGTTATCAAAATAAAAGCCCAAACCTAATTTGCTTTGATTACATGTCTCACATTTTCAGAGGAGACTTTACCTAATGTCGATCACCCTTTAAAGATACTTTCAAACCCAGAATACATGTTCCTGAAAAATGTTTTTGATGTCGTTTTTTTTCTTCTAGCAGTTACCCTTAAAGGTTATGGCGAGATCTAATCGAGAAGTGACATTAAGCCAGGTTAAGGATGTGACATTAAGCCAGGATAAGGATGTGACATTAAGCCAGGATAAGGATGTGACATTAAGCCAGGATAAGGATGTGACATTAAGCCAGGATAAGGATGTGACATTAAGCCAGGATAAGGATGTGACATTAAGCCAGGATAAGGATTGGGATAATGGTCAGGAGAATAAGAAAGAGGATGTGTGAGGATATGGATGTTTTGGAGATGGAGGAGATGGAGGGGGGAGACGGAGGGAAACAGGGAGATGGGAATGCACACAGAGGAGGAGGAAAGGAGACAACACTGACAGAAGAGGAGCACGGAGGGCACAAGAGGGTGAGTCAGGGTCAGGGCTTGTTACTGCGGAAGGAGTGGAAAGAGGAGTGGATGGAGGAGGAGTGGAAAAGAGGGGAGACAGAGAGCCTGAGCGAAAAGGGAGAATGAGAGAGATGAAGGAGAGAGGGAGTGAAAGGGGAGATAAGGGACAGAGAGCGAGAAGTTGAGACCAAAAAAGGAGAACACAAATGATCATTTTCAAACAAATGTCATGTTTTCTACGAAACCTCAATCTGTGTGCGCTTGCCTGAGTCTGCATATCATCGCATGTGTGTGTATCTATCTTACTGGATGTGTGCGTGTGTATGTGCGGGTGTTACTGTGTGTGGGGGGTCCCATCCTGTGTGCCGATAACGCAGTGATGTGTGCGCTGCATTTCTTTCTCACCAGTGTTGGCTTTCAGGAGCTGGCAGAACCCAAAGACTGTAAGCCCCTGAGTCATGCCTGGGAGGAGAGAGTGTGTGTGTGTGTGTGTGTGTGTGTGTGTGTGTGTTTGTGTTTATGGGGGGGTTCTGATGTTCTAGCTTGTAGCATTAACTGTGTAACAGAAAACAAAGGTGTTTCTTCATCACAAGAGGAAACACAGCAGCAGCTTAACAAGGTGAATCTAACATGCACTGTGTGCTGCCGCCTCCACACTGATCTACCTAGGTGCCACTACAACCGTTATGCACATACCACACGTTTCCCCTGTCCACGGAGGCCTGTGAATAAAATACATACATTTACACACATTTCACATTTTAGTCACCTGGCAGGCTGATTGCCTAGAGTTGGTTACAGTACTTATTCCACCTGGTAGGCCCATGGGAATCAAACCCACAACCCCGTGGAAAACTCACGCAAAACATATGTGTAAAGGATTTCTGAACATATATTATGTCCTGAATATGTTCATAAACACACATCCTCTGAATATGTTCATAAAATACAAAACGTGCGCTTCTCACAATGTCACAATACAGTGTAGGTCATATTTTTACCTTGAATAATATGTGTTAAAGTAATGAAATATGTGAATACGCAGTTCTTTAAGCATTTCTCATCAACAGTTCATGGAATTAACCTTCAAGACATTATTTTCCAGAGAATCTCCTTGTAACAGTGAGTTCAACTAATTATCATTGCAGAATGGGGAGCAAACCGACGTAACCCAAGTCTAGGCCATATTGCATTGCATTCATTACCGTTGCTTTGTAAATTGTACAGAATGTATTTGCCATCATTCCTTTTAAATGCATTGTAAGTAAAGAAACAACTGAGTAGAGTAAGTCATCTTAATTTAATAAGGACCTTTATTTTCAGTAACTTAAAACTGCCATTGCGCCACAATATAATGATAAATGTTTAGTAAATACACCAGAGTTTTGACTTTAGTCACTGTCAAGCAGCATATAACACCTTTTTCAATTTCAATATAATGAACCTCTTAGTACTCCAAGTTAACATTTCACAAGTTTTTATGAAAACCATATGCATACATTTTAGGACAGTATCTTGAATACCATTCTCTTTAAGAGTACTGCAAAGAAACGACTAGATAACGTAATTAACACATGACAGGAAACAATACAAATATGGAAATACATCAGTTAGATGTAAAAGCTAAATGCATATTACCACCTATAATTTTGTAATTGATGTAAATATATGCATTCAAAACATATTAAAACATTTGAAAACGTACAAAATCAAATATGTAAATATATGTATGACATATATGGGCATACATTGATCATACATATATTGATATATGATTAAATAAATACAGGCACCTACTAAAAATATAAGTTTTCGAATATATAACACTTCTGTATGAGAACACTCATGTTGAAAGGGCAACACACTACTGGCTCAGACACACAGTTTACACTGGCCGTAAACGCACGCACCAACTCACTTTGTCCTCAGAGCGCGACCAGACGGATAAATCATGAACGATACCTGTGCGGTTTTAAGAGAATCACACGTAGGGATAATGAGGGCGTTAGCGTTTGAGGCAACACGGCTACCTCAGAGCCCCTCTCAGCACTGACCTCTTCATCCACTGGGACTTTGACTCTGATTTCCCCCCCCCCCAAATCCTCTCCAGCCTCCTTCTGGACACCCTGTGTTTTGGCGTCTGGATGTTTTCTAGTCAAGGCGGTGTAGAGGAAATTATAAATTTGATTTCTGTTTGATGGAAATTATAAATGTTTTATGACAGACTTTGTAGCAAGCTTTGCAGCGTGCCCATTTAGTCTGGGTCTCTCCAGTTTCAGCGTTGTGGCTTGATTTATTCTATGGTACAATCAGAGGCCTTCATCACAGCAACACTGTTAATGTATAACCAATTGGACAGTACATTGGCCAATCAGAGGCCTTCATCACAGCAACACTGTTAATGTATAATCAATTGGACAGTACACTGGCCAACCAGAGGCCATAGTCATGACACAAATAATGTTAATCAGACTGGACACTTCTCAGCGGTCCTGAAGGGTTGGAACATGAGGGTCCGAGTATTGCCTCCTGTCATTTACAGCTTCTTACAACTTCTCTGAGATTGGAACAGTTCTGCCTCAGTAAATTCATTTGGACCAGGACTGCATGAAACAGACCACCATCCTCTGCAGAGAGAGACACAGAGAGAGAGAGATACAGAGAGAGAGAGAGACACAAAGGGAGAGAAAGAGAGAGAGAGGGCAAAAGTACGAGAGAATGAAAAACGCAGAGAGGTGGTCTGTTGTACTAACCACTGATATGACCTCAACAACACGGGTCATTAAAAGTCTTAGAGTCCTTGTCAGTCTCACTGATTAACACAAACAACCGTGTCGCATCCCAAACGGCTCCCTGCTCCCGTCATAGTACACTACGTTCCACCAAGCTCCCAACCAGCTCTATACACCCTGGACAAATGTAGCATGGAGGTAAGCAATTTGGGATGGTGGGCAAAGGACTCCGCTGATTGGACTCTCCAGTGAACTCTGAACGTATTTGTACAGTGGCTTTTTGCTTTCATTGGCTCCGTGTTCCGGCACTTTGGGTCTGAAATGATGCTACGGGCTTAAAGGCAGACTGTCAGTATTCATATCCAAAGACGGTGTCCAATTAACCAATTAGAGATTACAGCACATTTTGTAGATAGTCCCCCAATTACTGAACGCCAAAGGAATTTGGACAATTGGCCGAACAGCTGGTTCAAATTAGGCAGGTGCGTTGGTCTGCCGCACGTACAAGAAAGCTGGGTTTGGATTACAATAGCTTCATTCCTGACCTCACCCATCAGGGGAATGGAGAGATGTCAGATCACCGGACCAACTTCCTCACACAGCACGCAAGATGTCGTATATTGCAAACAAGTGTAAAAATGGAGGCGCTCTTTTTTAATGACTCACACAGTAGCATTAACGCAGACATACACACACGCATCCCAGTAAAGCGCGCACACGCACACACACGCACACACACGCGCAAACACACGCGCACAAACACGCGCACAAACACGCGCACAAACACGCGCACAAACACGCGCACGCCTATCATACTTAATGTTACTTTTTTAACTGCACTGTCGGGAGCAGGAAAACCAAGCATTTCATTGCCATAACGTATTATTGCAAATGACAAATAAACCTTTTGAACCTTGAACTTCACCACACTCCACATGTCTAAGAGAGTGATGTCACACCCATCAGATGATAGATGGGAGGAAACAATATGGATTCATCCTGAACAAAGTTTTTATTCTGTGTCTAGCTCGGGGTGTTTTTGTGGAAACATCCATATTTGTCCTTCAAGCCCTGCACACACGCACGCACGCACACACGCACACACACACGCACACACACACACGCACGCACACACGCACGCACTGCCTGTAATCTGTGCCCTGTGCCAGAGGCTGTTCCCTGACAGACTCTTCCCATTATGCTAACTAACCCCAGGGTCTAAACCAAGGGCATACAGAGTTCACTGGGGAATGTGTGCGTGTGTATGTGTGTGTGTGTGTGTATGCGCGCGCGCGGGGGGGTGCATGCGATGGATGAGTCAGGGGACTGACGGAGGAGATTTCAGAATGATTAGGGGACTCATGAGGTGAGAGTTGAGTACTTCAGACGGACGGATGGATAGAGGTGGAGGTGAAATACTGCTCGTCCCACAGAGGTGAAGACAGGGATGAAAAGCAGCGCACGCCGAGGAGAGACTTGAGAGACCTAACGTGAAGACGGATTGCAGTGCAGAAAACCTAACAAGCTCATCCAAGACTCACTACAACTGAATAAACATTCAACGCCCTCCTTGGAGCCAGCTCACAATGAAAACGGTTGACGGACAGGAAGTGCTATGGGACGTTAAGATACACTGCAACTCCAAACACGTAGAGCACATTAATGGAGTATAACTCAGTTGAAGCTGGTGTAGAAACTCAGTGCATTCCTCTCTCATCGCCAGTTGAAGGACCACTGCTTTCTTCTGCTGTGACTTTCATTTCTGGCCTGAACTGGGCCCAACAAAGCATTACTTTACCCCTGGTTGAAAATGCAGAAAACGCCTGCAAATTCCTGCAAAAGACCCAAATCCTTTTTACGCACAGGGCCCGGGGCAAAAACTGTTATAGGGTTGTCGAGAATCCCTTCCTGCGTGTGGTCCTGTGGAAAATTACCTGCGGATGACGTCAACTGAGCTAGCAAAACAACAGCTTGATCAATGTTTTAATGGAGGTGTCATAAACTTACAATTGGGGGAGTATACTTAAAAACATGCCAAAACGATTGCCCGGGCAGTGTTTGTAGAAGAAGATGCATACGCTTAAACACACACACACTCTAAGAATGAGGAACAACAGCTGTTAGTTTAAAAACAAGGCGTGAGGTCGGACTGTTTGCATGGTAGCCATGACGACAACACTGCCCTTTTTAACGCTCACCAGGGGCCACTTCTAAAATGAAATCCCAGCTCAGAACGGCCAATTGTGTATTCCTACCTATTCCGGACGACGCATTCCAATATGTGTATAGAGGGTGCCATTATAGACACCCACTATTTTTCCACAAGAATGGAAAACACTCCGGAATAACGCCATAATTGACACATTAAAAGCCAACCATTAAAAAGGAGCCAACCGTTTCCAGACGACTTCATTTTAAGGGCACTCTGGGTCATTTCTGTTAGCGGTACATGAGTCTAACAACAGCACCCCTTCCCTTGGCGCCGTCACCAAGCAGATTTGTGGATGTTGTTTTGAAAGCCTTGGATATCTCAAGTGTTAAAGGAGCAAAGCTCCTGCATGTAAAACGAGAAAGATTATGAACTTATTATTCTGTTTGCATATATTCTGGCATTTACAAATGACAACTTGTATTTTTAGCTGTCAATGTCTTGATTCTAGACTTGAAGTCTGCGATCCTTATCATGTGTTGTCACTGAAATTCGATGGGAAAAAACTGAAAAAACTTCGGTCATAGACTGTTTTAGACTACAGGAAAGGGTCTTCATTTGAATAACATTTACATGAAATGTACATACCATTTTCCAGCCCTTTGTCCTCCTGTCCTGGAAGGAGTATAAATGGACTAACGGTTTACCTTGTAACTAACACGGCGCTCCTCATCGAACAGGAGCTGCTGCTATGTGTTACAAAACACAATGGTTTTCACTCTCTGTCTCAAATCAAGCCGTGAGTCTTGCTCAGTTTCATAAAACCGTCGGTGAGTAATAATGCCCTTCCTCAAAACAACAATTTGGAAAATAATGTAAAGAAAGGGGAACGCCTGGTGATCCCGGCAATGTCAAAGGGCACGACTGGCTATGACCCCTGAACCGTACGACTGATCAGGAACCCTCTTCGGGAGGTCGCATAGATGACACCCACCAGACAAACTACAGAAGCCGCAGGGCAAGGTGCAAAAACAGAAGTATGCTTTATACCACAGGTGTCGAACCCATTCCACAGACGGCCCAGTGTGCGCTGGTTTTCATTTCTTCCTTTCAGTTGGTGCCAAGCGGAGTTGTATACAACCAGTTGAGGGGCACTTGTGCTATAAAGGATGTCCAGGACAAGGCCACTTAATGAACTGTCAGAGGGAACAGATGAGACAAAGGATAATATGTCCCGGAGGGGTGGAACTGTCAGATGAAAGTGCGGAGATTAAAAGGCTTCTCACCAAAACCAGCCGTTAGGGCTTGAGCACGTATATGGCCGCCACTGGAACTGGCTCACTTGTCTTCATTGACTTCAGAACTTCACAGTGACAAATCGTCTGTTGGAGTACAAGCCAATACATCGGACCCCATTGAACGGCGTCTTATCATACAGAAAGACAATGACCCCAATCACACTGTCATGACAACGGGGGAGTTTCAGAACATTTCTGACGGCTCAAGTTCATCTCCACATACAAATCCAACTGAACATGCTTTTAATTTTCTGAAGATTAGATTTTAGAGAAAAATACCTCAAAATGAACAACAACTGAAAAGGGCTGCAGTACAAGACGGTCTGGGCGTCAATTGAGAAAATATGGTCTTCAATCATAGTATTCTGCTGATGTTAAATTCATCTATCCCAAAATGTTTGGTGCCCTGAAATAGGAGGACTCATAATAAATGTATTAGTTAAAAAACAAATATTTGGAGTATAAGGCCAAAAGGGGGAAAAACCCAGTTCCTGAAACAGTCACGCAAAGAAAAGCAATTGAATACCGCGGATGGAAAGTCTTACGTATATTCTAAGATGATTGGCTCTTGAAGTTGATCCAAGCCATACCCTGAAATATATCTGCATGACAGCCGGGACTGCACTGCCTTCAAATGTTCTGCACTGTCGAGAGGGCTTTAGATCAATACGTTAGAATGGTGTGTGTGTGTGTGTGTGTGTGTGTGTGTGTGAGAGAGTGTGTGTGTTGGGTGAGTGTGATCCAGATCAATGCTTATACTTGGAGAGCTCAGAAGACTTCTTTTTCTTTCTTTCTTTCTTTCTTTCTTTCTTTCCTTCCCTTCTCTTTTTTCGCTTTCTCTTTATCTTGCCATTGTTTTTCGTCTGTTGCTTTCATTTGCTTTTTAGTCCATTTCTTTCATCCCATCTTTTTCTGCTCTTTCAGCCTAATTGACATGTTGCTTTTGCACACTCCATTTAGAGAGCCAAAATCATGAGCTGGGAGTTGGAGGAATGTGTCCTGAATAAACATTGAATTAAAGTGTGTGTGTATATACGTGTGTGTGTGTGTGTGTACACAGTGGGACTTGCTAGATGTAGTTGTAGTAGACTAAGAACAAACGCAGAAGAGAACATTGAGGAACATTTGAAATTGGAGATATAGGCAGTGTAGCCATAGGGAGGACTGGTCAGAATCATCTGGTCCCTGTGTGTTTTAACAGCTGTGCAGAAGATGGTTACCAATAGGAGAGACATAGCTCTGGGTAAGCACACTGTAGACACTCTGAAACACACACTGGTCCAAGTGGTGATGAATATGCTTACAAGGGGAGAGAGACACAGAGCGTGTGGGGGCGAGGAGAGGACAGAGAGCGGGGAAGAGAGTGAGAGTGTGGGGGTAAACGGGTGGAGTGGGAGAGAGAGAACGAACACAAACGCACCCACACACACAGGCACGCAGCTTGCGGTTGAAACTCTCCTGGCCGCATCCAAACGTGATTTTTCAGTTTTCCAGTTCAGGAAATGGAGATTTATGTTGTAATCAGGGGCACCCGCCCACAGAACCATACAGCACTCAACCCGTGGTTCTCTTCCTTTTTTTCCCCAACTCACTCTCTGCATCTTTCTGTGTCTCTCTCTGTCTCTTTGTCCCCCTCTGTGTGTCTCTCCCTCTGTCACTCCCTGTGTTTATCTTTCTTTGTGTCTCTCTCTGTGCCTCTATCGCCGTTCTCTTTCAAATGTTCAAATAAATATTGCTTTATTGGCAGGACAAACATTGCATAAATGTGTAGATTCTATATTGTTATAAAACAATCTCGATCCCCCTTTCTAGCTCTCTCTTCGGCTCTTTCTATACCCACTTCTCTCTTCCAATCAGACTCTTTCTCCTTGTCTGTCTCTGTCTCTCTTAGTCTCTTGTAACACTGAATACTGGATGGACAAACTGAGACATTTAGAAGTTCTGGGACAGAATTCAGAATCTATTCCATCCCTCCTCTCCCTCTCCCTCTCTCCCTTTCTCCCTCTCTCCCTCCCACTCCTGCCTCTAACCACATAACCCTGTCTCTCCTGCCAACACAAGCCCAAAACTATGAGCAGTATGTACAGATCTTTAATCTAAAACACCTACAATGTCACACACACACATTCAAATATAAAGAGACAAACTCACATCAAAAGTTGAAATATACAGTAAATTCACACAGACTAAGAAAAGGTTCATTAATATAGATACATTCACACCTAAACATACAGATCAGAAAACGGATAAACATTTCACGAGCACACACACTCTCATACAACTCCCTTTTTCTTCCCCTGCTAAAATGGTAGCCATCTGAGCTCACCTTTTCCAGCCGAGCTGTGTCTGGAGCCACGAGGCCCAAGGGGAGTGACTGCCGCCTGGGAAGGAAATGCAGGAAAACTCGGTGAACGGATGTCCAGCACAGGACAGACTGAAGTCCCTAAATTGTTGGGCTTTTGGTTTTCCATCTCAGGAAAGATAACAACAACTGGTCCTTTAGACTGAATAATTATTTCAAAGATTGCTTTAATTTAGCAAGGACATTAGCCATTTAAATTGATATATTTTGAACAGGTTGTCTGGATGAAAAATTCCCAAAACACTAATGATCTGGCTACTCAAAATATCACGGTGAAATGCAAACTTCAATAACGGCACCAAGACTCACAGCTGAACTTTTATTCTGAAGGCAGTACTTTAATTTCGATCCATATTAAAACTGAGAAATTATTACATGCAGAGAACAGGATACAGCAACATCACTAAACCATTTTCACTTCATCAACACCACAAATGATAGTTTATGTGTTTGAACCAAGATTCCTAAACTGTAAAGGGCCCACATGGGGCTCAAAGACAGACACATTTAGATAGAGATGGAATGCGAGGGGTTGAAGAAAATGTGTAGTGAACAAAAGAAGGAAAGAAATAGTGAGAAGGAAAACAAAGAAAAACAGACAGAGAGAACCTTTCAATTGAGAAACCAATAGTTTAAAACTCTATCTGTTTAAAAACACCACAACACAAACTGTACAGACATAGACAAACACATTTCTATTCTTGAGGGAATCTAACCCCGACCCAGAAATCCACATTCTCATCTCTTTAACACTAAACCTAACCCTTACCCTAACCTTAACCTACGAAACCTAATTAGTATGCCTCAACTTCACCTACCTCTAAGTAATAACCATAACCAATAATGCCTAAACCTAACACTTACCCTAAACCTAACCTACAAAACCTAATTAGTATGCCTTAAAAAAAAGCCTAAATTGAATATCCCCTTTTCCCTAGCTAAGACCAGCCAAAAACCATTGTCGGAATGTTTCTCTGGACTATAGGAAATCGAACTGCTGCATCTGCAACCAAGCGTGGTCCTCAGGTCTGTAGATGGCCATACATCTCTCACTGAAGACTACCAAGCCAAGTGAAGAGAGCGACACCTCATAAATGGCTTGTGTAGGATAAACACACACGCACACACGCACACACGCACGCACACACTGGTTCTGTTCTCAGACTTCATGGTGGGAAGATTGTATACAACCTCACACCCTTCATTTGAACCAATGGCGGATAATTGTGTTTTGTTGTTGAAACAGGCTGGTGACGTAGCACCTTACACACGCACGCACGCACACGCACACAAACGCGCGCAATAGAGTGTGGGAAATAACAGCCACCACGTTTATAACAGCATCTGTTAAGAGTCAGAGACAAATGCAATATTTACACCACAGACTCAACACACTGTAGAGGAGAGAGGGGAGAAAGGAAAGAGGCCAGATGAGAGAGGACAGAGGACAGAGGGGAGAGGACAGAGGGGAGAGGACAGATGCTGCTGAAAAGAGTAGAAGGATGAGACGAGAGGATATACCAGAAGAGAAGAGAGGGTTTACTTAAAGTGGAGCTGACATCATTATAACAACATTGAATCCTGTTTAAAAATGTGGAAATACACTCGCAGTAGGAACATGATGCCTTTTTGTCATTTTCAGACAAACAATTACAAAGATGAGGTCATTTTCACATTTCTCTACTTTGGTAGAATGTTGGGGAATGACATGAAGAACGGCATGTGCGCGCAAATTATATGGCAGTGCGAAGATACACCAGCCTTTTGGACAATGCAGTTAACAGAAACGGAAGAATACGTATCAGACTTGAACTAACCCAGACTTGCACCACAGCCAATCAGACCTACGATAGGCCAACTAGACCTATGTACATGTCAGCCATCCCATTAACACAATTGTTTGTTTACAGGCAATAGCAAAGCCGCGACTTCAGACAATCACACGAGCGCTCACTAAGCCACAAGATTCTCCTGTTTTACCGCAAATATGTTGATACCACGCGAGTGCATTTATATTTGGAGAGGTAACAGTCCCGAACTAATAAATAACAGGTCAGATCCAGCCTCCTCTCACCCGTGTTTGTGTCCACTAACAACACACAAACGATTTGAACAAAAAAATCTACGAGGGCATCACACCGAAAAATGATATGGTAAGAGAAAAAAAGACGCCCTTCTCAATTGTTACTGAAGCCTTTTGTATTTTTAAGCTCGATAAATAGCTAGCTCCAAAAACAAAAATAGCTAGTTACGTTATCACTGATTTAGTCACTAAATGGCCCTGGCCTGACTGGAGTAGTTTTACAGTGTTGACATTCCTAGCTGTAGGTTGGTGTTTCTTGGGAAAACAAGATACTTTTTATCTTAAACGGTGTCAAATATCGATTAGATCGAGGCGGCAAACATTGTAACAGCCTTTAAACCAATAACTTGATACCAATTCATTTGAATATAAGCAATATAATGGTGAATTAAATTAATCATTCATTGACCTGCATCAATTTATTTAGCCAACATTGTCTTACACAACATCAAAGAAATTGGAGTCAAATATAACCTGTTTAAAACCTGGTTTTGCATCATAAACATGTAATGTCATTCACTTGACTTGTAATGTTTCACCTGATTGCTTCACATGTAAATGCTGTCAGTCCCACATTAATTTCAATCCAGAGTGTTTCACAAAGTAACCGGGTTATGTATTATATTAGAGGAGGACACACATTAAAGGAATGGAGATGTGTGAGGCGGATATGCCTTAAAAGGAGTACAGAGGAGAGAGAACAGAAAGACAGTTGCTTTTAGGGACTGTAGCTGAGCATGATCACAGTAATAGAAGAGACTAGTTTAACAGCCATTTTAAATTTAGCGAGAAGGAAATGTTCCTGTAATTGACCACGACCACAAAGTCAGAATAGAAAATGACTTTCAGCCTCACACTATCACCATGGCAGCGGTACAACCCATGTAGTGTTTCTGGTCCCGTAATGTTTAGGGGAAATAGGGTAAATCAATCAAATGTATTTTATAAAGCCCTTTTTACATCAGAAGTTGTCACAAAGTGCTTTTACAAAACACCCGGCCTTAAACCCCAAGGAGCGAACAACAGCAGTGTTGAACTTCAGTGGCTATTTGGGAGGCACGCCCTCAATCCCACAGGACAAATCATCTGGCAGATCTAGTGCTTGTATTACACACTAGGATGAGCGGCCATGTTGGCTCAAATTCATTCGGTCACCACAAATAGAATGTTGTCATCCCCAGCTGAGAACGATGAGATTGTGATGTAATTGAATGATCTCAGCCTTCATTGGCTGTTTTTCTTTTGTATCTTAAACGACTGGACGCGCCACGAGTCTGTAAAGGATCCTAACCGTCTTAAGTTGTGATTGATTTCTGTTGACTTAGTGGTCATTTTGGGAGCTAACACTGACATGGACAAAACGTGATGTGCTCTTGGTCAAAACACCAACCCATAGGTCAAAGGTGAGAGGTCACAGGGGGACATAACTGGGTTCACGACCATAGTGGCTGCGTCAGAGTGTCTCATGGTTCCCACGGCCGTAGTCCCGGAGTAGAGCGTGGAATGTACGTGTTCTCGAGGAGAACATTCCCACTAACTGGACAACAGCTCCTCGCCTCTCTTACCTTTTATTTTTAGACCATCATTAAAACGGTAGAATTTCAGAGGATTCCCGAAAATGTCCAGGCCGAGACGTTTGGTCCCCCGAAAGGGGTGCCGGGACAGAGGGCAGAGCAGGACCGTGTTCCCATAGGAGATGGAAAGCCAAAAGACCAGAGGTGGCAAAACCATGAGACTGAGTATGGATGGATTAGTCTTTCACAGCCATGCATGCCACTTGTATCCAAGGAAAGAAGACTAGGTCAGATGACACAAACCAGGGAAGGCAGATCCTTGGAGCAACATAGGGCTAGACACTATTTAGTTACGTTCGAAACGCATCAAGGAAGTTTGTCAGGAAGTTACTGTATGATCGTCTGTTTAGATAACATAATTGTTTATGTCCTGTCCCTTCCCAGTCTGATTCACAGATCCTGTCCGCTCTATTCAAATAAAAACAAGTGTCACAAAAATATTTTGTAGCCAACATTTTTTTTATTTATTAATCATAAACCAGTCTGGGTACAATTCCTTAGTACAGGGGTATTCAACTCTTACCATATGAGATCCGGAACCGGCTGGTTTTCTGTTTTACCTCATTAGTTGCACCCACCTGGGGTGCCAGGTCTAAATCAGTCCTTGCCTGATAAAAAGCGTTGAAAGAAAAAATTGTGTGGAACGGGATTCTAGTTTAGTTTGAGGGTGATGTGTACAATAGCATTTTTACAGTTTCTCCAGTGACCCCGTTTTCAAATCAGGTGATTCCCGCATGGGTTCGTGACCCCTAGTTTGGGAAATTCCATTTATAGATACTTAACATCAGCCCAAAGGATTATGGTGGTAATCCACTCCAATGACCTGTCACCCAGGAAACCCAATCACACATGACAAATCACAAAATTACAGAGTTCAGTTATACCCAAATTTGCAGTTAGATCTAAATGAATGGGAAACAGGCAGATCAGTAGCACAAGCCCATGTGATTTCGCGTGGCCGTCCTGACACCTTACTTTAGCCTGACTGATCAATGGATTTGGGTAATAATAGTTTGTCCCTTTGAGGTTCTGTGCGCATTTCATTAAATTAAAGAGTGAACACGACCAGTTTCTAGAAGGGCGATTCCCATGGTGCTTTTGAGCTGATTCAGCATCAGGGCACAATGCAGACAGATAAGGCACTGAAATGCGCTGCAAATCTTCCTGTTGTGAGGATCATGGACATCTTCCAGTCACAAAGATATACAGCGGGAATCCCACAGCTCTCATATTCCAAACAGTCACCACGAAAATAGAATTACTTGGACCTCCTGTTTAGCGCTGTCTCCTCTGGTTTAGAGGTCCAGACCAAAGCCACCCACTACAGCAGTCAGGGTCTATGGGACTGGGGCCAACAACCACCAGCGCTGATTTTTCCAGAGTTATCCAACCTTGATTGAGGGTATAGGATATGGGAGGGGAAAATCATAGAAATATTATGAATGGAACGGGGAGTCCCCATTCAATTCAACGCCCATTCTATTTCTTCTATTTCTGTATATTTCATAATAAATTGGCAAAATACAGGCAGATCATTTGTTTAAACCTCCCCTGGTGACCCAAATACCTCAGATGGTGGAACAGTCAGAACTAGGCGGGGCTGGGTGCGGTACGGATCGGAAAGGTTCGGTTTTCGATCCAGCAGGACTTCTGGGCTCATAAATCAGTGACAAACCACCCCACCCAAAAGCTCAGCGGATGTCTTTCTGTGTTTCTCTGGCAACGACGTCTGCTACCACATTCTCTCTCTCTTTCAGAGAGAGAGAGGATCTGTCTGAATTTCCTCCCTCTCTGTCTTTTTATTCTTTATATTGTCTTTCTCCTTAGTCTGGAGCACTGTGCCCCTGTCCCATCCTAACCCTCCATCATACTGAGTGGTCAGGCTGTGTGGACCCATGTCAATGATTAGTTGGTAAACAGACAGACAGACAGTCTCATGCTGTGGAGCCTAAGTGTGTGCCTGGGTCCAAAAAGCACTCAAAGACGTTACCAATCCTCCGTGCCTTTTCTTCAGTCTGTCTGAAGAGACCAGGTGGGCCGCCAATCCAACAGGCACATTCGAGCCCATCTGAAGTCTCTGCCATTTTCTGCTGTTAAACCGGGACAAAACTGAGGTTCTGGTTCTCGGCGCTGAATTGTCCAAAGAGAGGAACAGTCATCTCATTGAATATCTCTTGTCAGAATGTGAACTTTGAGGCCTGTAGCAGACAATTGACGAAAACAGCTTTTTACCATTAAAGGAACATAGCAAAGGTCCTGTTTGTCTGCCAGACAAACACTGGGAGACTGGTTCATGCATTTATCATCAGCAGACTGGACTATAACAACTCTACTGTCTGGCCTGGCTCAAAAAAGGCCTCATCACACACTGTCCTGGTTGCCTATGATGCTGATATGTTTTGCTTCACAGCAGAAAACAATGACGTGATACCTGCACAAACTAAAACACACACACACACACACACACACACTGTCCTTGTGTCCTCTGCCCTCATCACCCCCACACACACACTTTCCTGCGTGGGCAAACGGTTTCAACAGACCTGGTGTTTTTCCACTCCACAGGTTCTCTGCTCTCTTTCTCAATCACCACAAGATTAATCCAACCATATGGAGATATGCAAGCCTGGTTTCACACACAGACAAACACACCATGACCACAGATAATGGCTATTGCACATTCACACTTTCACGAAATCTCCCCGATGAATGTACAAAGACATTTCTCCATGGCTAGTATAAATGAAGTTTGGAGAAAGGCTCCCTGGACCCTCAGAATGACAGATTCCACTGAAACAACCTTGAAAATATCATCAGCCATGAGGTTATACGCTGGTGTTGTATGTCATCGTATTTTGTGGCCAAAGTATAGGAACTTTCCGCGCACAGCGCCATAGAGTTGGAGGACAAACCGTCGGTGCTGCCTAACTCGAAACACTCCTCCCATATCCATCGCTTTATTTCTCGACTTCAGAAAGTTAACCGCTTTTGGACATCCAGGCCCAGCTATACACGAAGGGTTACAACATCTACATAAAACAGGCGCACGTGCGCATGCATGGACACACACACACACACACACACACACACACACACACACACACACACACATACACACACAATCCATTAAGTTATCTGGTAATATGATCGTGCAGGTTAATAATATAATACCAGAGAGACGGAGCATCTCCCTGACCTTTACTGTGTCAACACACATCTACATACCTACACTGACCCCCCTGCATGTGGCAGTGATCTCACCCCCTAATCTACAGGGGAGGAGGGGAGGGGGAGTTAAATTGGGGGTAACTCTGATTGAGGGGAAATAGAGGAAAATTGGAAACAGGCAGGGGGCTATGGCTTTACACACACACACACACACACACACACACACAGCACGTCTGGTTTTGGCTCGTGTTCAGCCTGGGTCAGTGGTGGTTTTCCCAGACAGTCCTAGCCTGGGTCAGTGGTTGTTTTCCCAGACAGTCCTAGTCTGGGTCAGTGGTTGTTTTCCCAGACAGTCCTAGCCTGGGTCAGTGGTTGTTTTCCCAGACAGTCCTAGCCTGGGTCAGTGGTGGTTTTCCCAGACACTCCCTGCCCCAGGACTAAGATGTCGTCATGACATGAGTTCCATGTTCCAATTCCAACCCTGACATCAAGGCTTTGTTTTGGCCAGGACCTCTGGCCTTCCAGTCTATTCAGAGGGGTTGACACGGAGATGGGGAAGGACAGAGGGACATATGAAGAAGAGATGGTTCATGTGTTTTGGTGGTGGCAGGGCAGGGCAGCCTCTTCTTTATATAATATGTTGTATGTCACAGTAGGACATGTCATAACATATGTTCTTTATGTAATATGGTGTATGTCACAGCAGGACAAAACTATAACAATATACTTGATTTTACACAAAGGGCCGGTTTCACAGGCACAGATGAGGCCCAGACCTGGACAAGAAAAAAGCCTAGAGAATCTCCACTCAGCTTGATTTCTTTGTCCAGATCCACAGGCTTAATCTGCTTCGGCAAAACCAGCCCAGTGTGTAGTGTTACACAGGGACACATTATAACAACATGCATTTTGGTTTCTATAGGTTGTATATTATGGTATATTATATGATAATATGCATTAAGGTTTCTTTGGACGTTGTGTCTTATGTTATATGATAACATGCATTATGGTTTATATAGGATGTTGTGTTATGGTATATGATAATATGCATTATGGTTTATAAAGGACATTGTATGTTATGGCATGTTATATGTTATTATGCATTTATATGTTATTATGCATTATGGTTTATATACGACGTTGTGTGTTATGGTATACGATAACATACATTATGGTTTATATAGGACATTGTATCTTATGGCATGTTATATGATATTATGCATTATGGTTTATATAGGATGTTGTGTGTTATGGTATACGATAACATACATTATGGTTTCTATAGGATGTTGTGTGTTATGGTATACGATAACATACATTATGGTTTCTATAGGATGTTGTGGGTTATGG
>JACXGJ010002750.1:10000-41184 GCA_016801105.1 Esox niger | reverse complement strand
TGTTGTGGGTTATGGTATACGATAACATACATTATGGTTTCTATAGGATGTTGTGTGTTATGGTATGGTATATGATAACGTACTTCATCTATAGGATGGTGCTTCTCCTCCCCATCCGTCTTACTGACTAATTTCAGGCAATATCGTCCAATCGCTCCATCATAAAAATCTACATTACCGATTTGAATAGGCACAGAGATCCGTGTGTGTTCTGCCAGCAACGTTCTACCACACACACCCGGTTAACAATAGACCTTTTCCCTGCTTTAACAAGACAGGGAACCTCAGACAGTCGGACCAACAAAACCTTCCATCCAGTGACTTCTGACCAAATAGAAGAAGACAGAACAAGCAATTACTGTCAAACTAAGGAGCTCCAGCGGGGTGTCTGGGACCCTTTATATGACCGGGAAGGTGTGTAGACAGGCCACGCAAACAAGAGTTTCCTGGCTGTCAGTCATGTCTGATTGACAGCTGGTTGCCGGGGACAACTGGGAAAAAGGACCTCGGCAGCGTGGGGGTCCTAAGTCCTTAAATAGGAGGCCTTGTTATTGCCTGTACAGTACACACGGGAACACAATGGCCAGCCAATAACCAGTTGGCCCGTCTCAGTGCGACCGACATTAGGATGAGGGAAGAGCGTGTGGGAAAGGAGAGAGGTGGACAACCTCTACATTCATTAGAAACTCAACCTGACAACCAACAGTACTGTCTGCTGTCTTTATGACTGGGCAGCCACTGCCTTGGTAAGCAGAAGACAGCTGTGTGTGTGTGTGTGTTTGTGTGTATACAGGGTGTACTATATCGGTTGGGACCAAAAGTTCCAGGAAGAAAAGTTAAGTGATTGCTTATCAACAGATCGCTTGTTGAATGTTTTTTTAACCACTCAGTTAGCATTTCTTTTGGTTTATAGAACATCCACACATGGAATTTGGGACATTCAAAAATAAAGTGTAACAAAAATAAAGAGTAAAAAATACTATTTTAGGTTTAGCGCTTTGGTTTAAGGTTAAAGTAATTGCTATTGAGGCCAGGTTTCAACTTAAGGAGAGGGTTAGAGGTTAGAAGTCTGGGTGAAGTTATAGCAGGTTAGGATTAGGGTTTTAGAGGGGGAACATTTTTGGGGGGTCCCCACAAGAGGATAGTGTGTGATATATAGAGAAGGAGAGACGTTTTGAGGTCAGTGATTTTATGTGACCATATACGTGACTAAGTTGTGCGACTAAAAGTTGAAGAGTGTGATTAGCATCACTAAACTGCTTTGCAGGGATTCTGTAAGCTCTGAGGATTGTGGCTGGTTAGCGTATGGCAAAGCTGAGGGATGTTAGCCCTCGTTGTGGCTGGGTGGATTATGCCTGTGTTCTGGCTGTGTTCTGTCTGGGGCCTTAGTTTTCAGCCCTGGAGGAGTTTGACTGCTGCCTCAGTCAAAGACCATTTTACAGAGAAACCGTGTTACAGAGAAACCGTGTTTCAGAAAGACCAAAAGGAATAGGTTTAGCAGATAGGCCTGGGAGAATTTGAGGCATAAAGGTTAGGTTTATGACTTAAATGTTAGTTTAAAGTTTGGGTAAGGGTTAGGATTTGGTTTAGGGTTTGTGGATGAATTTCTAGGCTTCCAGAAATCCAGGAGAGATAAACAAGTGTAAGTGTGTGAGTGTGAATTCCGAAATGTTAGTCCCAGTTTAGCAGCGCCATCTAGTGTTTCCAAAAAATTTGTTTCAGTAAGGGTTGATCTTCCTGG
The DNA here is from genome assembly GCA_016801105.1 of Esox niger. NCBI lineage: Eukaryota > Metazoa > Chordata > Actinopteri > Esociformes > Esocidae > Esox > Esox niger. The sequence goes on along the minus strand of JACXGJ010002750.1, from coordinate 39,443 downwards.
TCTTAAAAGAATGTAATCTGTCGCATATTAAATTTAGAGGCTAAAAGACAGAACTTGTTCTTTAGATGTGGATCAGAATCTCTACCGTAATAAATTAAGTAGTAGCATACCAGTACTTTACAAAAAACAACCCGCTGAAATTAGGTTGTTGAGAAATGTACTGCTTTTGTTCAGATTAAGATAAATTCACACATAATTGAAAGAGCATTTATACCAAAATGTGATTGTCGTTTATGAAAACCTTAGTCTGTGTTGTAAACCACATTTAAAACATGCCTTAAATCTAATGAAACACAGCCGAACGTGGTTATCGATTCCTGCCTTGATGTACACAATAAATTAAAACTTTTTGCTACGAAGACCAGTGAAATGTGGGATAAACTCTAATCATGGAGAGAAGTGCAGACATCTTAATAGGAAACAACTCCCTGCAATAGGCCCTTTTCATGATGACGTCATCTAACTTTGACTTTTCTGCATAGCCGTTTATCTTCACTTCCGTTTTATCCCCGTGAACTAAGACTACTCACCGAAATACAACTGTTGACTATTAACTAGCTAGATAGCTACTTGAAGAAATGACAAAAGTACATTTATGTTAAATTAGTAAAGTTAAGAGTAATAATGTTTACGTATATGCAATGGTTTGTAACTTGCTAACGTTATTGTTAATTCACAACTGTAAACTGTCTTAGGAAAGTTGGCTAAAGTTAGCTAGCAACAACTTTAGTACCAGGTGCCAATAACGTTACATTGCTGCCTATACTGTAACAAATTTGCTTAATGCATTGTTAGGCAGTTACTTTATTCATGAATGTATAGTAACTCACCTATTTCAATACTGTTGTGCAGGATAGCTAGATAAATATTGATTCCAGGTCAAAGCTGAATGCTGACTTAGCTGTTTCTTTGCTCCCGGTGTCTGTATCGCAACAGTATTCCATTCAACACATAAGCCGGGCACAATCTTCTAGAAGATGCCATTGCAGTGTACCATTTTGTTGAAACAACACATTAATTCCCGTATCTGAGTTCACAATTTCCCTGTTGACTGAGAAATATATGCCTGTTGGGTGAGGACAATCATGAGAGATGAGTCACCAGGTTTTAGGATTCTTTGTGGGAGCACCTTTGTGTGCAGTCAGTACTTCCTGCCCCTGAGGATAGATACACATCTGCCAGTGGACGGATCCAGTGCCGTCTAGATTCCACTGGAATGATTGGGTTAAGGGTAGGTGGACAGTGTACAACTTAATACTAATCCAATAATACATTACTTGTACATGTTTAATAATTTATGTTGTGTTTGAACTTGGCTTTGAAAGTTTAATGACACAAAAATCAGACCTCAGACTGAGAAACAAACTCATCCACAATGGAACTTAGTGGAATCATTCTTATTATATCTCTGCAACCGCAGCAAAACTTAACAAAAAGAAAACTTAACCATCTTATCATAATGTTAGAGAACTGTTGATCTGAGAAACCTGAAGCCAATGAGCCTCATTTTTCCTCATGGACCTGTAACATCGCCCTTTCACTGTTACCTCACCGTTAACTACACTTGAGACTGTTTCAATACAGTTATTGGGAGAAAGGGCACAGCCTTAGCAACATTAAAAAGAAGCTGCAACAAGAATTTGCGGTCTGTACTACTCAAAATGAACGCCTAAACACTTTATCTGAACAACAGAAACTCGTCAGCTTTTAAACTTCGCTAGCATAGGGCTAATGTTAGCTAAATTAAGCTAAACAGGTAACCTTCAACGAAGAACGTGCAGCCTTCATCAAGCTTCGATCTTGAAGTAAGGGACCACTTGTCAGCAAGTCGTATCGGTGGCAGACGTGAAAGGGACTGGGTGAACTCAATAGACATAATGATGTGCGCAGTTAGCGTTCCACTGCGACACCGGATGTAAACATAACCCGCATCACGGCAGAACGGAAGTTGTCTGACGTCACGTGAAAAGGGCCTATGAGAATGGAGAGAATGCGAAGGGGTGAGATTTTCGCAGACATCGCAACTCATTTCACGGAAGTGGCTGCACTTGCTGCTTACACCCACTGTACCTCACGCCCCCAAGACAGGCATTTTCTATTGACGAGAAAGCTACGTACGTCCCCAATCGGTCACAAATACTGGCACACTCGGACGCCGAGTGGAATCCCAGGGCCCGGGACAAAATTTAACGTTTCTCGATAGTACTAAATACCAAGATTGACTGACTAATAAATAATTATATTTAAGCCAACCAAATCCCTCTCAGGCCTGGGCCCGGGACGTTACAGGTTGACACCCCCCCCCGCCTGCATCACTGGGCATACTTACATAAAGTAAAAGGTACGTACGTCTACATAATTTGCGGACGTCAGGGAGACGTCCCGGAACTTCCGGGTGAATTGGGATGTCTGTTTTCGGCTCAACACCGGTCACTAGCCACCATTAGTCCGACTGGAGAACTGGAGGATAAGCAGAGGGCTGTCTGATACCTTTCAGTTACCATAACAACCACTCATCCCAGGGAGGAGGGGCATACATTTGATGAGCATGGCAATTGATGTTCAGTACATTTTTTTAAATATGCCATGACTCCTGTACACTGAGAATGTAAAATGTATGGAATCAATACTAATATTTCACTATTAAACCAAAACTTTTACAGCTATTACTTCTGTTGTTAAATTATCATAAAGGATCACACAAGTAATCATTTAATAGAATGACCCATACCTTGTTTCCTGTTCATATGAAAAACATATTACACTTTTGTGAATTCCGTGTCATCTCTAATAATAATAACTACATACTGCCCTTAATCTCAGATCAAAATCCCACTTATTTACCATGTCTGTGTTACATGTCCCAGGCTATGACCACAAAAGGGGATAGGGTTCCAGTAAAACAGGAGAAATGATACCATCTGATTTAGGACCTGTCTATCATGTATCATTCTCTTGTAGGGTGACATGACCCAACTAGGTCAGTCATTCAGAGATGTTGTCAAGAGTGACCGGTAGTTACACTTACTCCTCCGCACAGCACGAAAACGTGATTTAAACCGGTCCTTTAAATAAATCCACAGTAAAATCATTTCAGACTACATTTTGCCCATACCTTTCCTGTTAGAGCACATATCCTCCTATGTTTTTCTAAATGATGTAGGAGGATAAGAAGACCGACTCCACCAAACCTACAGCTGTGATTGGTCAGTACACCGCGTTTAGAGTCTCTGGAGTGCAGCGGGTAGAGAAAGGCGCCGCTACTGCACAAGAGGGACACGGCTAACTTCACATATTGTAATGAAATAACATTAAAGAACTAATGGTCGTTGTGTCATTCTTCCACGTAGAATGGAGCAATGGTCATAGTCACTGTACTTTTAAAGCTATGACCAATGTATCAGTTGTTTAGAACAATGATTGCTCTAACACTATGACCAGACATTGGAAGAATACAGCCATTTGCATTGTAATTCTCTTTAATTAAACCTGTTTGGTATACAGCCGCTCATCTGTCACATAACAGTACAAGGAACACAACTGCATCAGCACGTATTAGACCCCTACAAAGTGATGGGGTCACCCAGATACACAAATAATATGCAGACTGGACCACTGTTACCCTTCTCATGTTCAAGAGTGTTTCAGCTTCATCCAGGCACTGGAAAGGTCGAGAAAATATGCCCCAAAACAGCGTATCGGCAACACACACATTTTTATGCTAAAATTTTCCCTTTTCCTTCTCTCTTCTGCCTTGCACTTGATAGAGTCCATTTTGAATCCTTCCCAGGTAAAATTAGTCCTTTGTTTCTCAACCCAACACCATCTCTGCAGTCATTTTGTGGCTGGGCTTTTTTTGTAGTCAGTTTCGGGACATAAAGGAGTTTTAATCCACTCATCCAAAACCCGCCCCCCCTTTCTGATTGGAGTTCCATCTTGACGGTAGGAGGGTAGTATGGTAATATGGAGGGAAAGTAGTGGGCCTTCTTCCAAAACTATTTTTCGGTTCACTTGCCTGTTGACAGAATCAAAAATGGCTGGCTCAGACAAGCACTTAATACAAACAGATAAACATAATATAAGTGTGAAATTTGACCGCTCCATTTCCTCCTGGAATTCTCACAGTATCATTTTTACCAGAGCAGACAGCAAGTGACCCAAATGAAAACACATTGAAGTCATTTTGTATAGATCCGTCAAACTCAACTGTGGACCTTGAATCCAGTTCCACTCCGCTGTTTCATTGCAACCCTCTAATCACTGACCTTTTTAGACCTGGGACACCAAGTGAGTACAATTAATGATGAGGTAGAACAGAAAACCAGCAAGCTCTGGACCTCGTAGTGTACCACTTGAGGACCCCTGGTATAGATGCTTCTATCCAGTTGGGATTATGGGGGTTCAAACAAGCAACCTACTGGTTTCTGCCCAAAACATGGGTTTAGGACCCAGAGGTTGTTCAAAATGAAAGGCTGACAAAGTGTTGCTACTACAGAGACACACGACTCGTCAGATGAGCCAGAAATACTTCCACCTTGAAATCAGTTAGGAGGCAGTCAGGAATTTAACCAGAAACTAGGTAGTCTGAACAAAATCTTACCATTAACATGTTGAGGGAATTATTTTATCAACATTAAGCCCATAGGAAGACTCTCCATTAAAACAAGCAAACAACCTTCTCTAATTTGGTTGTAGTTTCCTCATAAAAAAAGAATGTTTTGATGTACAGCGGTTATAAAAATGTTGGATCCATCTTTCAGGAACAGTTCCAGAGTCTATTTTGAACTGTCTCTGTGTTTTGAAGCACCTCCAGGAGAACACATCTACATTTTTACCACTGGTTTTAATGCTGAAAAGTAACAGGTTCGTTATCTCCACTATAGAAAACCCCAACAGGAAAGCCACACTACAGAAATGTGTTCATCTGCGTGTTATAAATGCATGTGGGTATTACAGCTGTACTCAGATCTTAAACGTTACACAGCAAATGACAGGACAGGGTCAGGTGGAGTTCAGGGGTCCTACCTGGGGCGTGGCTATCAGCTAAAGATTTTCTTTATTTTGGAAAGGATGCCCTCCTCTTCCTTCTTCTCCTGCCCCTCCTCTGGCCTGCCCTGCCACGCCCCAGACTCAAACCGTTGACCACTCCTGCCCCCAGCTGGACACAAACAGGTACTGCATCAGCTAAAACAGAACTGGATAACAGCCTTGTAAAAGGTGCGTGTGCGCGTATAACAACCAGCCTACCTTTTGCAGTAGCAGTGACACCGTTAACGGTCCCATCCACATCAGTCTCCTCCTCGGCATACTCCAGGAGTAGGGAGCGCTGTCGACTGGTTAACTTCCTACAGGGAGAAGACGTTTCGCTTGTTTCAGTCAGATTAAGGATGTTGGGAAGTGTGTGTGTGTGTGTGTGTGTGTGTGTGTGTGTGTGTGTGTGTGTGTGTGTGTGTGTGTGTGTGTGTGACGTCTTACTTGGGAACTCTGATCTTGATGTGAACATGGTGATCTCCGTAGCTATAGCTGTTCATTCTACGAATCCCTTTCCCCTGCAGACGGATCTTCTGGTCCGCCTGGCAACCCGGGGGGATCTGTGATCGAAACACTTCGGTTAAAGATGAAGGTTGCCAGATAGGCAGATGTCGTCACCATTTTGGGGTTTTACAATATAACACTGTCTCCTCAAAAACAACAATGCTGAATATCTCACAGAATTCTTTTAAAATAAGAAGTGAATCCTTCCTTTAACTTCCTCTCTGACCTGTATATCTATGGTACTGTGTAACCCCTGGACCCGGGCAGAACCTCCCAAAACAGCCTGAGCAACAGAGATGAGGAGATCAGAGTGGATGTCCACACCGTCTCTTCTGAACACAGGACTCCTCTGGACCTGGGGGGGGGGAACCGACCATCAGAACCACCACCAGTACAGTGAAGTGCAAAAAGTGGGAAATAGCCCAAATATTTTGACAGTTGTCCAGAATGGAAAGAAAAGCAGCCGTCCACGCTTACTCTAAATGTTATGTAGACTTCCTTCTTTCCTACAGGCATTCGGACCGTCTGTCCGTTGTCCACGCCTTCAAAACAACACATTGGACCACATTTAAAACCAATCAGAATGAAACTCGACTAAGAATTGACTAATCGTCACCTCCCCCTTTACCTGCAGGTACCGGCACCGTGACAGTCTGCCTCTGTTTGGTCTGTCCCGAGCCACGGCACATCACACAGGGCGTGGTCATGATGGAGCCCCTCCCACCACAGCGACGGCACGTGGAGCGCATCATGAACGGGCCTGTGTTTATCGACTCCTGCAGGGGGCAGCAACGAGACGCTCAGCGAAATACACGCTACAGCTAAACAGATCTCCATTATCTCCAGACGTGGAAACATCAGAAGAGCACAGAATAAGTGCAAGCAACAATCTCCGATCAGGATTAATTTGTTATGCCAAAACAGGGGAAAGAGCTACAGTGTGTCGGTCACTCACCATGCCGGTACCATTGCAGTAATGGCAGTGCTGGACCTTGGTTCCGGGCTCACTCCCCTTACCGTCGCACCGCGGACACACATCCTCCAGGTTCACCGTCAACTCTTTGTTCACCCCCTTGGCCGCCTGGTCAAATGTCAGCTCCATCACAAACTGACAGGGGGATAACAAGGAAAGAAAACAGTGGAGGACAAAAACAGAGGAATAAATTGACTGATTAAATACAAGACTATAACATTTTAGATAAAATAAACATTCTCAAGTCTAGAATTTATGTCTGCTAAATATTTTTTACTGTCTAATTATAAATAGATGTGAAACATGTATAACCATGTTGAGCCTAAAGATTTATAAAGCTGTTAAAAAATATTATACCTCTGGCCTCTGTTCAAACATGCTGTTGAAGTCTCCAAACCCCTGTGCACCAGTGAACTCGCCAAAGATCTTCCGGAACATTTCCTCGGGGTCCACACTGGTCCCCCCAGCCCGCCAGTACTGCTGCCCACCCGACCCCCCTCCTGCCTGACTGGGGTCGAAGCCCGCTGCCCCGTACGTATCATACTGCTTCCTCTTCACCTCGTCGCCCAGCACCTGGGGAAGAACACAACAGCCAGAGGTGATGAAGTAAACAAGGCACCCTTTCCCGACTATCCACCCATCCAACCGGGCCCATGAAGTGGTCATTAGCGCTGCCGTACGCTGGACCCCCGGGGCATCGTGGGAACAGTAGTCCACAATAGGAGCGCGCATGCTGCTTCGAAGGTTTGTCTGTGCTGTACCTCGTACGCTTCGGCCAGCTTGGCAAACTTCTCCTTCGCCTTTGGGTCTTCCTGGTTGGTATCTGGATGGTACTTCTTAGCCATCTGCAATGGGATAGTCCAGTTGTAACACAATCACAGACACAGAATGCCGCAAGAAAGACGCAACATGAAATCAGACCAACGAGACGCCGGGTTTTGAGATTTACCTCTGGGTGTATTTTTTGACAAAAGTCCAGTGATATCTTTCAGCTACAACCATCCTCACAGCCATTGAACAACAGAAGAACACGTAGGGGTCTCCTAGACAACAAGCTCACCTGATAGTAAGCTTTCTTGATCTCCTTCTGAGTGGCTGTGCGAGGCACCCCGAGAACCTCATACAAGTCCTGCTTGTTAGCCGAACAGCAGCTAGTGTGAAAGGAGTGATGATTGGCCGCATGGGGGGACCTTGGTCCTTTGGAATGAAAGGGGAAGTTATGAGTTGCGTCCAAGGCGCAATACGCATAACATTCTGGGTTAGTCTTAAGCAGTCTAGGGGGTTAACACATTTAACCAAAACATTTGTTCAACAGAGTTCTAAATGGACAGGTCCCTTACGGTTTATTCCTGCCTCTACCAACGGAGCGGGAACTACTGAATATCAACCCTGTATGGGTCAGAGACATAGGTAACTAGCTAGCTAACTAGACAATTGCGATAAGACGCATTCATTTGGAAGTCTACTGTGCGAACTATACGTACTAGCTAGCGGTTAAGTACCAAGTCAGGCACTAGTTAGTGAAATGTCTACAGGCAGTTGCGTCATGCACGTCCAGAATCAGCACAACATATTGATGGTGTAGCTGTGGCAGAATCTGATTGTGACATGAAACACTTTCGACTTTCATAGAATTTAGTCTAGCTTAGTTTACTGACAACAACTACAAACGTTCAGCTCCCTCCCACCTGTGTATCTCAATGTCACGGCATTTCCAGGTCTCAGACAGCTGGGATTGCCCGCTATCCTGCACCGATTTGTCCCGAATAACGCCGAGGCACAGACCTCCACATGTCTAGCTGAGGCAAGAAGCGAGCAAGCACGACGATTCCTAAGAGAAACTGCAGAGATGAGCAAACGTGCTGTGCTAATGGCCACGGAGGACGCCATCTTTATGTCACCACCGAGGCCGGCGGTACACTGCGCATGTGCGGGATGAATACGTCAAGGGAATGTCTGACGTAGTAAGCACGGTGAAATAAACACAAGCACAAAGAATATTGGATAATTTTCATAAATATTTGCGTCTTTACTAAAACCACCAGGAACGTCGACGTGTTTTTATTTGATTTGTTATTCTTTGCATTTATCTATATTTAAATTATTAATTGACAGTTACACGTTATAATGCACACAGCTAATACCTTAGAAATCCCATTGAAAAAAGCTAATCCCATTGAAAAAAAAAAGATTCAGCACGTATTTTACCTGTAAAATGTCTGCTAGGAATTAGGGTTCCTAATTATTCAAGTACTTAAAGATAGACTTTTCCCTGTTTGCCGGCCTTATTTTCGTTCAGACTTGATACCTTTAAGACAAAAAACTTTGTTTTAAAAGTTAAGCAAAGCGTTTGTTTTATTTTAGGATGAGCAGGTTGGTTAACAGAGAAGGAATTCCTGGCAGCATTCACTCAAACACTTCTCGTCCTGAACAGTGGGTGGCGCCAGTATGCCACTTATGACACCTCTCCTCTTGAACAGTGGGGGGCCCTACTATGCCACTTGCAATCACCCCAGTCAATTGCTTTTGACACAGTCAGATAACCCGATGCATTTTAAGCATCGGGTTGTCGTCTACACTATGCAGTAAGATAGAGCTGGGCCGGTGTTCTGACGATGTTCTAATCGATGAAATAACTGATCTCAAAAGGTAGAATAGACAAGAGGACACTTCACTGCTTAACAAAGTTAAAATTAATGGCGTTGTTATTAAGGAATACGGGAGAAAGTGAGTAATTGCACTTGCACTACAAAGTGTTAATTGAAACATGCTTAGAAGCCAATTTGCAAGTTTCAAACTTGTCTCTGACAACCTTCTATCTTACTGATGGTTCTACCCATTCAGCTTCACTAGCCATTGGAAATTACAGGGCTCTCTTGATTTATAAAACAAAATGCTATTGACTTTGACCTCTGAATAAGACAAATCCATTGTTTCTGTGTTGCTGGTAGAGTCCTACAACTTATTTAGTTTCAACCTACAATAGACTAATGGACACAAAGCAGCATCACAATGTCTCTTCACCTTGACAACAGCAACACATTAAAACCAATCTGATCTCACCATGAATTTGACTCCCTGGAATTGACATTGCCTTGTGTCCAAGGGTAATGGGTCAAAGGTCAACACAAGGGCACAAACAAATAAGACAGACCCACAGATAATATAAATGACAGTTTCAAGTGCCCCGCCTGTAGTGAAAGTTCCAGACAAGGTCAGATAATGTTGTGTGCATTTATAAGATATACTGCTACAGCACCATAGGTGGCTATTAAAATGACTGGCCAGATGAGGTTGATATTGACAGGACAGAAGAATTGCAGGGGCCTTACTTTGGGTTGTTTCTCCCAGAAGAAAAGAAAAGGGAAGAAAATCTGACCCAGTTAAAACACTCTGGGATGTTCACACGATGACCAGTATTCTTGTTTTTGCCTTTGGATTATTTGTTATTATCACGTTTGTTGGAATTGTGGCTTGCCAAAAAGTTATGGAGAGAGCTTGCCCTGAGAAGTGACTGATAGACTACAGAAGGATCCCGAAGAATGTTGCCGCTATGTCAATGAAACAGAGAAGCTGTTGAGTAGATTTCACTTCGTGACGTGACAAGAGATGAAAGTTAGACTTGTCCCCCCCTTCCTCTCACTCCTTTCCTCACCCACTTCCTCCCTCCCTCCTGCCATTTCTCACCATCTCCAAGGCAACCTGCAAAATAGCATCTCAGCTGTGTCTGTCTGGTGGAATGTGTTTTCAGGAAGCGTCTGGCATTTGCCACGCAGCGATGTGAATACGACACTGAACAGGCTGGTCTCCTCATCTCACCAAGCGGCTCTCTAACACCAGCCCCACCAACTCACTTTGTGCTGGAAGCAGGAGGTTAGGTTGTTCTTAACACTCCTGTTTGCTCTCTGTAGGGTATCTGATCTGTCTGGTTTGTATCTGTTTCTGTTTCTCACCAACCCTGGAATGCAGGCCCGTTTTCCTGTTTGTGAGTGAACCCGCGGGCTTGGGAACCTGGACGGAGTCAGCTGAGCTGGGGGCCAGACCTGCAGGGCTGTTCTTCCATTGTCTCCCCTTCTGAACGTGCACCCTGTAAAGAACCGGTCAGTGGAGTTCAAAGCGTGGAGGTGCAAAAGGGTTCGGCCCAAAATGTTCCCTCAGCCCCGACGGATGACTGTTGTCTATTGTGATGGGTGTGCGTTTTGTGGGGGGGTTATGAAAGACAGCAATAAATGGCCATATGTCACTCTCTCTGTGACAAAGGGCATCCCAGTTATTTATGACTTCAGTGTCTTTTACTTACATTGGAAAACTCTGGTGACCCAGATTGCTCCATGTAGCTTAAATGAAGGGCTATACCATGGTATGCACAGATGTGATCTGGAGAGCATTTATTAGGGACAAAAAAGAACCAAACTGGAAGTGTCCTGTTTGACTTGTTCAGTAACATACTCTGTGGGCGGTTGACCAAATTACTGAAGAGTTTACTGCTGTGTGGCAGAGATCAGGCTGGTAGAAACAAAAAAGGCAACAAAAAAAATCTGTGACATGTGCAAATGAATACACCAAAGAAGTGGTTTGGTAACAGAGTATTCCTTTGGTCAAAGACATGCTCCGTCCCCAATAACCACCGACACCTATACGTTTTACAGAAAACTCTGTGATTCACCCAAACTTCCACATCACTACAAACCCGTTCAGCCACATATTCCTCCTCCAATCCAACCTGAAGAAAAGTAATGATTAGAACGGATGTTCCCGTTTTGTGTGGGTTTGTCTGTCAGGGGTGGATTTGATTCTACAGTGAGGTTCCACCTCCAGCTCCCCTGTCAGGCCCAGAGCTGTGGAGTCCTTGTGCTGCGAATGTACAGATCTGAACATGGCTAGAAACGCAGAGGCAAAAAACAGCTAGTGGGTCTCCGTAACAGCCCAGTCATCTCCCTAGCAGAAGGGTAGAGTTTGGTGTCACTGTATGAATGTGTCAACGTGGACCTACGTGTCCGTGCGTGCGCGTGTGTGTGTTTTTGCGAGTGCGGGCGTGCGTTATGCTCTGCCCCCTCAACACTGCGCCTTTACGGATGGACGCTAAGGCTTTGCCCTGGGGCTGCCCAGCTCTCTGCGTAGCGTGTGTGTGTGCTACGCTAGATGCTTGTAAAAGGCTTTGGGCGTGAGGGGGTGGTTAGGCTGTAAGCCTGAATTCCTTCGGATACTGTTGATAATCTTTAGGAAGATTTCTTTGAATGAAATATCCTCAGTCCTGGTTATGCCCTGGTCTATGAGCTGCATTTGAAAACAAGTGTGAGCTTGAAGAGTGACTGGATTACAGTAAATCAGCCTTTCTATCACCCCACCCCCACTCCTTCATCCCTCTCTCCTCTGCTATTTCTTACGTCCCCTTCTCGTTTCTCACTGCATCCCTTCTATCATCCTTTCTCGTCTGTCTGTCTTTCTTGTCTCTTCTGCTTGTATGCTCTGAAAAGGTCACAGGTCGTGTGGCGGTAAGAGAGAGGTAAACAGGAAGAGTCATATCCCGGCTCTCCCGACATTTCATCCTCCTCTTCTTCCAATCCTGTTCCCCCATCTTGGTCCTGTACTCTTATTCTCAGTTTTTTTACTTTCTTCCAGTCCACTTCTCGTCGTGTCTTTTTCAGTCTAATAATTTCCTGTAATATCTGTTCCCAGCCTAGTATCCTGCTTATTTTGAACTTTTGATCACCTCACACATTCACTCTTACTCTGTTTTCATAGCCCTCTAGAAAAAACAGTGGATGACATCGTGTGTAGACGGTCATGTGAAAACACTGGACAAGGTGGGACTGGTGTGTGAAAATAAATTACGGCAGCGAAAGGGCTTTGATCAGACGTTTGGGGGTGTTTTCTTTTTCGATCACATCAGCCATTTAATTTCAGGCTAAAATGCGTCCGGTGCGCTGTGTTTTGGTGAGATTTAAAACATTGTTGAGCGTAGCTTAGCAGGGTGCTGAACTGGATACTCCAGGCTATTCTCCCACAGCACTGACACATGGATCCCTTCACTTGGTCCTAGTGCACTACTTCTGATGGGCTCTGGTTAAATATAGGGCATGATATAGGGAATAGGGAGCCATTTTGGATGCAGCCTGCGTGTGTATGTGTTGACAGTTGACTTTTCTCAGTCGTCAGTTTTTTTGTTCATTCTGTCACGTCACTGTTATCCTATAGGTGGCGCTCTGCCCTTAAATCCAAGGCCAGCGTTTAGTGGTTGGTACTTCGGCTAGCTGAAGATAAGTTCTCTGGACGTCTTTCTGTGGCGAAGAGGGACCGATTAAGTAGGAATCTAATGGATACGTAAAAATATTCAGTGCTGGCGACAGTGCTTATGTCAAAGAATAAAGAATGCAAAGGCAAACACACACACACACACACACACACACAGCAATTTACATACACACCCAAACACACACACTCAGACACACACATATTTGCTGGGAGGAGAACCAAAAGGACCACAAACTCAGTTATGGCCAGGCCCATGGCAGCCACCTCAAACAGGGCCGCCAGTGCAGAACCGCCGGGCCCTGGGAGAACCTCCACTGTTGACTCTGTAGATGAGGTGACACAACGTGGCCACACAAAGACGGCCTTTCTCCGCGCTTCATTTAAATACCACGCTGTTGGCAAAATGAACATGGGGCGAGTTGGTTGGGAAACTGAGAAAGAACCCTGATACATTAAAATGTAATGGTACTGGAAATGGCCTAATAATGTTTTCAAAGATTTCCTGTTCTGAAAATGTCTTCCAATGTTATATAACGTGTAACCCTAAAAATACTTTAACAGAGCTTTATTTATAAGTACAGGGTTCTAGTCTGGACTGTTAGTGTTGTTTGAGAGAGAGACACACACAGACCCTCAGCCAAACACACACACAGACACAAACCAAACGCATGCGGTCATACCACACACAGTGGCAACGACTCACCTGGATCTTGAGGTTGACCCCACTGAGCCCCTGATATATTCCACATCTTAGGTCAGGGGTCATTCAGGGAGGTGGAGATACTGTATATGGTGTGGACCGGGGGCTCCAGCATCATCCCCTTGGGTTTGGTTCTCGAGTCCTTGATGGGTCGACCCGGTCCTCAGGCAAGACGTTTTACAGCAGCTCTACAACAGCTTTCAAGAAGCTCAGATTGGCCTCAACGAAAGGGTTCAAGGGACTGAAAGGAGCCCCCTGAAAAAGTGATTATAGAGAGACGTGTGTATCTGGCTTGGGCCAGAAGGTGATAAGTATTACTGCTTTGGGTCAGATTAAGAGGGTGGCTGTGTGGGGCATTAGAATCTAGAGCAGGTGTTTTTAGCTATGTAGCTTTAACCTGTGACCTCCAAGTGTCGCTCCTTCTGACTCCCCATTCAAGACAATGGAACGGTCACGTGATTTTTTACCTAATACCTTTATCACTTCTGTTTTCTTCCCTCGGTCTCCCTTTCTGTCTCCCCCATCTTTCTCCCTCCATTTCTTTCTAACAACCTCCCTCTCCCACTCTATCCCTCCATCTGTCTTTATCTTTCCTTCTCTCTCCATTACATTCTTTCTTTCTCTGCATCTACTTCTGTATTCTTACCGTACTTTTTCATCCCCCTCGCCATCTCAACGTCTCGCGGGTTGATTGTTCAAAGCGTTTAAATATTTCACTCGGGCCTGTTCTCTATTTAGAAACAGAGTCAAATGTTCTGTGGTTTGCCAAAAGGGTTTTCACCAGGGAACGTTTTCACATTACGATAAAAATCCACAAATCCGGAGCCTTTAAAGTAGCTATGTGGATACAATCCCCCATAGCAATTAAAATTAGGAACAAGGGTGTGTGTGTGTGTGGGGGGGGACAAGGATCCAGAAGAGACCCAATAGAGACCACCCACTCACCAACGGATAACCCAGGAAAGGACCCGTTTTCCCAAAACAATCTGTTCCTAAACATCCCCATTTATTCCCAGCCGGTGGGTTCGTTCTGCTTGTAATCTCACCGGACACCCAGGCAGTACCTGAAGTCAATGAGCCTGTCTGGGAACGCTCTGGAAAACCACTCCATCCTCAGGATATTCGGTGTTCATTATCGTCCGAGATAAAACTAATTTTGGATGAGTGCAATGTAGATTGGTGTCAGCGGCGCCCGAGCCCTGTTAGTCATTTAATTTATGTGTTTCATTATTAATTACCTAATCAAAATATGTAAGAGGGGCGGAAGTGCTTATAACAAGACCAAGAAAATATCCTCTATCTGATCAGGCATATCTCAGGTTCTGATTGGTTGAAACCACTTCCTTTTGTACAGTGAGTCACCAGTTTTATCAAGATGGACGGGTCAACGACTACCAGCCTCTAATTTGTAAAACCAGTCCTCTCCCACACAAATCTAACCACCAGTTCCCAGGAAGCTTGTCCCATATCTCTCCATCTCCTCCAACACAAAGACTCTGATGGACCTCCCTTGACTCCAGACTAATAGCCCAGGTAAAGCCTGGGGCCCCAGCCCCCCTCATCTCCCAGCCCAGCCCCCCTCATCTCCCAGCCCAGCCCGTCCATTCCACCTTCTCCCTGGAGTGGTTGTTCAGCTATGTGGCCTACCAGAGCGCAGCTCCTCTCCAGTTACGGGTCATCCCATGCTATTGATTCTTATTCTGTATATGTCCATTCTAAATTCCTTCCTTGAGTCTCTCCCAGAAAGTGAAATGTAATGAAGTGGTTGAGGAGATTTAGATCAGTTTAACAGTACGGTCCCTGATAACCGACTTTTAGCACTCATGTTGATCCTCCCACGGAAGAGTTTTCACGTCTGCCAAATCTTAATTTGTTTGAAAGTCTTCTCCTCAGTGACCTTTGAACCTTTTCAAAGGGAGCCCAAAGAATACGATGAAGAGAAGAATTAGCTGATGTCCTGTCTTGTCCTCCACCTCTGTTACGTCCACTTCTTTTCTCCTTCCCTCTTCCCAGGGGACCTGGAAAAGCTTTCACATTGTTTTTCTTTGCCTGGGGAGGTAAGGACCACAGTTCTTGACAGGTCGGACAGTTTCTTGTCTTTTCTCAAACACTTCACATACCAAATGGCGGCATAAGCCATTACAGCCGCGTGCGTGTGTGTGTCTGTGTGTGTGTGTGTGTTGGTGGGGTTCAGTAGAACTGCCAAAACACAGAACTTGGCAGAATATTACCTCAGGTGAAGAGTTCTGTCAACAGAAGACGCTGTAAAAGCATACTAGTGTCATGCCACTTCTGTTTGATTCCATTGACCCTCGTCTTGTGTCTGTCCACAGAGCCGTGTCCCAAATGACACTATATCACCTACGCTGTGTTGTGCGACACTTACAACCATGGCTCTGGTCAAACGCTGTGCACTGTACAGGTCACAGGATCCCAGTTGGGACACTTCCTAGGAAGAGTCAGTCCAAATCTGCATTTCCTGTTGCTGACCCCTGCCTGGTTCCTTACAATGGACACGGTTGTTAATGTTTGTCATGGTTACCCCAAAAGGCTGAATTGACAGGTGGGTATCTGTATAGTCGTTGGCATGGTGATAGATTGGTGTGTATTTAATCGTTGGTGATAGGTTGGTGTGTATGTAAGGGTTGGCATGGTGATAGATTGGTGTGTATGTAATCGTTGGCGTGGTGATAAATTGGTGTGTATGTAAGGGTTGGCATGGTGATAGATTTGGTGTGTATGTAATCGTTGGTGTGGTGATAGATAGTTGTGTAAGGTTTAGCAATTTGTCTTTGGAGAAGATTGTAGATGGGCTTCTACACCTCCTCTTCCTCTGCCCTTCAAACCACACCAGTTTCATGTCTGGACTTATTCTTTGGGTATTGTCTTGCTGGCAGATCCACTCACTCCCAAGTTCCAACCACCTGGCAGAGGAAAGCAGGTCTTTGGTCAAATGCACTAGTATTTGGTGAAGTTCATGAATTTTATCCAGAGTGCAAATCATTAGGCATTTGACTGTATCCTAGTACTTAGTGCATCTTTGCACCTTCAGGTAATTGAAGGGCTCTTGGAGGATCGTTTTAATGGTCACAAGCAGCAACAGGTTCATGGAGTTGAACTCTGTAGTCGAGTGGAGATGTGGCTTAGTTGTGGCGCCATTTTAAGGTACAGTTTAAGATGAAGTTTAAGTTACAGTTTAAAATTATTACTTAATTACATTACTTCATTACATCAGCCATGTTAGTATTAAACATATTTGTAAAATGTGTTACTAATTGCAGAATACAAACTAAATCGCTAAATACAAACTCTTGTTTCTGCAATCCTGTTTTTGTGATATCCAATGGAGCCCAAAAAATGTATCCCCCATTGAAACAAATAAATATATAAATATATTTCTGTGTGAAAGTGTGCATAGAAGCTGAGCATGCCAGTGGGACTATCACATAACAACTACAAAACACAGATAATCAGGATGGGGTACAAAGTTAAGAGCGATGGTGGGGAGGAAGATGATGAAGATGAAGGAGGATTCACCGTAGCAATGGCTTTGGTCGCAGTGACACATCTGTCTAGAGCTTAGGTTCTGGCACGCAAGCAGGTGGCCAGGAATCATGGAATCGCTACAGCAACTCCAGTAGCTTTACCAAAACGTTAGATCTCTCCCAGTCAACGCAGACTAGTAGAATCAACAATGAGCTGCACATTGATCTTCTCGTAATGTGAACCAGGCATTAACATGTCCTGATGCTTTTCTTATATAGTAGCAACACTTAGTCCTGCACACATTGTGAAACAACTACACACCTAAGTCACTGAATGTTCTCAATGAAGTGGCTACCAGCTAAGACAGCGCTTGTCATAACAAGTGATGTGCAGATTAGAAACTGGCTGAACACTGGGTTGTTCATTTCTCCTCTATATTGTTTTGTCTTTTCCTCTTATTTCCATAAAATATGACATTGCTATACGTCCGAATTATTCTTTAACTGTTGCCAAAAAAAAACAGACATAAGACATAATAATGGACAGCTATGACATCTTACCTCTTTAACTTGATTTAAAATTACTCTAGATCCATTTGCCATCATCAACAGAGATCATACATATCAATAAACTCCTGGACCAAACCCAAAATTATTATTATTATAATTTGTTGGGGAATTTGTTTCCCCAACACAGTTCTGTCCTTTATTTCCGAGCCCTTCTGTTTCTGTCCTGGTCTTTCATCAACACATATCATGACAACAAAGAACGTCCGTCCACGAGTCACCTCAACTCTGACTTCAAAACGAAACGCAGTCACCATCAGACATCAAGCCTTGTTTACATTTTCACACGGTTAAAGCGGCAGTACTCGTCTTCTTTGTTCCGAAAGTTCTCCTCTCCTCCCCCCTCCTCTGCCCTTCTCCTCCCCCCTCCTCTGCCCTCCTCCACCCCCCCCCCCACTCAACCCCTCCTGTCGATGGAGAGGGTACAGGATCAAACGGCAGCGAGCCGAAGTGAAGAGAGGACTACCGTCTATCTTTCCTGTCTCCCCTAAAGCCCCTGGTCTGTGCGTGAGCTTGCGCGCTGCGTGCGTGCGTGCACGTGTGTGTCTGTTTGTGTGTGTGTGTGTGTGTGTGTGTGTGTGTGGGAGCAGCAAAGTGTCTTTCATGTCTCTCTAAGCCTATGAAGATTAAGACACAGAGACATAACAGAGACTGCAATAAAGTCTGTGGGCTGCATGGGCTCGCCTTCAGGGCACACAGAGGAGGCTGCTAGCTGGTGTGCATGTGTGGCCACGTGTGTGTGTGTGTGTGTGTGTGTGTTGGTGGCGGGGGCGGTGTTTCCTGACAGGGCAGTGATTGGTGTCCCCTCTCTTTGTTTGGGTAAGATGCCCTTCTCCTCCTCCCTCGACCCCCCGTGTGTGAAAGCGCCTCGGCGGAATCTCGTCTCCGTACGCAGGGCAAGCTGGCACCTGACCGACGGACAAAACCAGAGGTCAGGGGTCGCAGCCGAAGGCCAAAGTTTAAGAGAAGAGACCCGATGTGGAAATTGATGAAATGACTACAATTTCAGTACCTTCCAGAACCTTTTTTGAGGTACCGCCTCTTAGATCCTGCCATTAGAAGGTTGTGCTCTTCTGATCTTCGCTCTCTTCTTTCCCTTGTCTGTTTCAAGTTGCGGAGACTGACAAAAAGTAGATGTCTTTCTTCTCCGGCCTTCTCTTTAGTCCTGTGTGTTGTCAGCGGAGAAGGAGAGGGTTTACGGGTGGTTATCGAGCAGAGGACAGTGGGTCCATTTGACTCTCTTTTGTGAGACTTCAGTGAAGCCCTGATCTTCACAAGAACCTTTGGTGACGGGATCAGTAGCAGATGTAGGTTGAGACAAGCACGCGGACGCTGTGTCCTTAATTTGAGCAGGTTTCACAAAAGCAGAACAATTTCATAGTCAAGTGGATTAAGATCAATGGACATTATTGTTGTGGAAATAACAAACTTGTACAAAAGGAAAATGGCCAGATTATATAATTGCATCTGTTGTTTACTCCTCTTCTATTAAAAACATACTGAGATCAATCCATTATCTGTATATATCTCTGTATCCCTATCTCCACAGATTACAGGAAAGGGAGAATTATGTCGCTTGATTCAACAGTTTGATTGCTGTTCATTTTCTCGGATGTTGGATTGTCATTTTAAAGGGCGCGACGGCGTTGTGATGAACAGGCATTGTTTGAAGTGACCACAATATAATCACCAAATCCGTGGAGCCTAGGAAGAATGTGTGTGGTGTGCATCATAGCTCGTGCACACGTACGCACGCGTGTTTAACAATAAATCCCAGCCTAGTGATCGGCATGTCAGCCTCTAGGAATTTGGCTATCGGGGGAACACTTAGACATTTTCTATTAGTTCATCCATTCAAACTCTGTGAAGAGTTCTGCTTGTCCGTTCATTCAAACTCTGTGAAGCGTTCTGCTTGCCCGTTCATTCAAACTCTGTGAAGAGTTCTGCTTGTCCGTTCATTCAAACTCTGTGAAGAGTTCTGCTTGTCCGTTCATTCAAACTCTGTGAAGAGTTCTGCTTGTCCGTTCATTCAAACTCTGTGAAGAGTTCTGCTTGTCCGTTCATTCAAACTCTGAGTCAACAGGGTGCAGGAAGAGATGGTCCCTAGCCCCGGCGTCTGTTTATGCAATATTCCTTGGAGTTTTATGTTCTGTCAAGTGTTATGTCATCCAAATGGCTCAGAGTGACAAATGGACCCGATGGCCGACCCAGCCCGCACTCCGACCTCTGAATGTGATTCCTATAATCAGTACATGTAGGCTTTCCATATCACTCTGGATTTTACAAAAAATATGTTAAAATGTGATCCATCTATGTGGCCTTTTTACATTACTCAGGACTTCATAGTGAACTTTCATCATAGTTGGCAATAATATGGGCTTTATATGGATTTTCTTCCTACCAGTTAATCATCCCAGAATTGCACCCTGTTCACTACATAGTGCCCTCCTTTGCCCAGAGCCCTAGGGTGCACTATGTAGAGAATAGCATGCAATTTGGGAAGCAAATGTGGGCTCTTAATGGCTTCTGAAGATAATGAAAATGCAGGGGATTAGAGGCTAGGGACCACAGTGACGCATCGCAGACACCAGTGTGATAGACCGATGGACCTGGCTTACCGCATCACTCATACACCGCGGTCCGTGACCTGCTACCCAGGCAGCCAATGGGCAGTAGGAAGAGCATGAGACGTGACCGCCGTACGAATGGGATCGTCCGATTGCCGGTGTCATGTAATGTGAAGCAATGCGGTGTCATGCGCACGCACGTAAACGCGCACACACGCGCACACACACTCCGACCCCCAGCTGTTTGAGTGACTGGCGCAGACAGGCAGCGAGTCCATCAAAAAGCACTTAGCGACCTACAGACGGAGCCTTTCGTTTCTACTCCATTCTCTCCTCATCCTCTCGCCAGTCACTCTGTCAAAACAAGGCTACAGGCTCATTGTCCGGTTAAAACAAACTCTCTCTGGGTGTTTTCACCAGCTTCACAGGCCCACTGAAGACAATGGCTGTCGTGGTGTCAGAGTGAGGCAAACAGGAATGAGGTGCAGGTAGTGTGTGTGAGGAGGTGTGTGCACGCACGTGCCTGCATGTGTGTGTGTGTGTGTGTGTGTGTGTGTGTGTGTGGTTGACAGCAGGAGCGTTTCTTAAAGTGTGTGGGGGGTTGGGGGAAGGACAGGAGGTGGGGGGGCTTTGAAAGCTTTAAGGAAGCTGAATAATAGTAATCAGGGAGGAGAAGGGGGTGGGGCCATGGTAAATGTGGGGGTGGGGTTTGGGATATTTGATAGAGATCAAGCTGCCATTACCCTGAGGGTCCCTCTTTGACTCTATGAACAACCCATCTTGCTCCCTTTTTCCTGGCAGCTCCTCCCCTCCTCCCTTACTCCTCATCTTTTTCCAGACCTGGACCCTGCTGCTCCCCATTGTGTTTAGCGTAAGACCACCTCCCTCCCTTTTAATCCCCACTGCTCCTGATTTGGTATATTAAGTCACCTACTTGAAGGCCTTAGCCTGCTATATTTTCTCATTACCCCGTGAGAGAACACAACTGACAGGAAAGAATGTCAATATTCATATAAATTTCCAATTTCTTCAATTTTCTCATTTCGTTCAGAAAAAGATGTTGTGCCGTTTCTGTTCTTAGCATTTCTATCTTTAAAGTTCTATGAGTCAGCAGGCTGATTTCTGCAATCTTTGAATGCTAGATCTGGATATGACTTACAGCTCATGGCTGTCTCCTGTGATGTCATATCCTGTTGGTTTACCTACCCAATGCATTCCAGGCATGAAGAAGGGGAGGGGACGAACACAGGAAATGGGTAAACCAGTAAGGAGGAGTGAAATTGCTATGGTGGGTCAAAAAGTGGCGTCTTGTAGTTCCACCTGCGAGATAGAAGAGCATGAGGTTCCATTTACGATCTGTAAACAACATTATGTGTCTGAACTAAGTCTTCGAGCAACAACCTTTCTGACTTAGGCCTCCTCTCACCTTATGGTTCCTGTCATATACCGTCCACCAAACCATACCGTCCACCAAACCATACCGTCCATCCTGTTAATCTTTTGGGTTTGTTCATGGAATGCTGTTCCATGACATTGGAATTGTTTTCCGGGCGTGAGAATGCCAGGGTAGTGGAAAGGAAAGCGATTGCACCGGGCTGCAGGAGGACAGGTTCATCTGGTCAGGTGATCAACCATTTAAAAAACCCATGATGACACCGTGGAGATGAGCTGTTGACACAGAGAGGACGAGAGGAGTCTGAGACGAAAGGAGAGGAAGGAGGAAAAGGAGAGATGGCGAGCTGGAGAGAAGACATATGAGAGCCTGTTGACGTCCTGTCATGGTATGTAGGAATGTCTGTCAGTCATTCTATCATTAATTCAGTCGTTTATTCATTGGATTCCTCTCACTCTTTTTTCCCTTTCTTACTCTTTTAACCCAAGCTGACATCCCTGACATTCGACCTTGACCTTAACCTGGAGCAATTCAGAGTAAGAACAACAGCTTTTGATTAGTGTATATAGAACAGGGTGATGCAGTCAATCATGATGTTTTTAGAATTTGTGGTCTTTTGGTGTTCCTGTGCTGGCCTTGAGTTGGTCTTTTGGATAATGTGGTCCCATGGTCTCAGTGAGGTTGTCTTTTGGTTCTGTGGTCCCGTGGTCTCATTGAGGTGGTCTTTTGGTTCTGTTGTCTCAGTAAAGTGGTCTTTTGGTGCTGCGTTCCTGTGGTCTCAGACAGTTGGTCTTTTGACGAAGTGTGCCTGTGGTCCTTTCCAGGGTCCCTTAAATCCAAGGGACCTTTGTATGGGCTATAGAGATCCCACTACATGTTTGTATTTTCTGCAGTCATGTCATTTTCAGTCATACCTGCTGTGAGGCAACAGCAGCTCACCAAACACCCAGAAACAGTGTGTGTAAAACCATTTGAAGACAGAGTCCATTGCACCAAGGTGGACATAGGGGATGGAAGAGTGTATTTTGCTGAAACAGCGCTGGGCCAGACTTAATATTCCGGCAGTCCATATATGCTCTGGAGACGTCAGCTCGGACCTCTTGGAAGAGCCACAGATGGTCAGTATCAGTAAGAAATACCAACACACCATAACCCCATACGTTTAGTTTTGGCTCTCTGCCTACAACTCATTTGGCCAGACATATTGAAAACATTTGGACTCTCTGATCGTTTTCATTGTAGCGCAGTGCAGACTTCCCGGTCCGTTTCTTCTCATAGAAACGCTCGTCTTGGTTCGAGCGATGAATTGTAATGTGGAGTTTCTGCTGAGGTTTGTTTCCCCGGTTGGTAACGGGGATCCCAAACCATATCCAGAATCCTGTCCTGTATGGTGAATGACAGCCTCAGGTATTAAAGAATATCAGTGCGTTTACTGTGCTGCAGTCTGGCTCAGACCCAAGCCCTCTTACTAAGTGGCATATTCATTACATACTCTGTGGGATATACATTCCTAACTCCAGGTCGTCCCTGAAATAGAGTCCGGATTCAGGTTACAATGTTCAGGATTACATGTCCATGTGTGGGACAATCTAGCTTAGTCACAGAGGATTCTCTACAATGTAGTCAGAACGGTCGCTCGCTCGGATTATTCTGGTGACAGGGCAGACGTCTCTCCCAACCGCTGATTTGGCGTCAGATCAGTTCTCATCTCAGTGATTGTTGAGGTAAGAATTGGGGACGTAAGGAGTGAGTCAAACTGATCCGAGATCAGATGGTTAGCAACAGGGGCTCATCCGTGACCTGTTGAGCACTCACCATTTCAGATTTCCGCTAGCAGTCCGCTAATCTGGCTTTGTACAGCTAGGGCTTTAGCTGGGGTTTTCCCTCTGCTCTCCCTCTTTTACTCCACGCTTCTCTCCTTTTTTTCATTTCATTTTTGCTCCTCACCCTCCTCACCCTCATCTCACCCTCATCTCACCCTCATCTCACCTTTCAAACCCACTTATACGGAGTCTTAAGCCCCATCTGTCTCTCTGTAAATCGTTCTTTCCTCCTTTATTTATCTTGCAGCGTTTGTTACCTCGCTTGAAATCTCATATTCTCATCTGGGTCTCGCCATATCTTATCCACGTGTTCATCTCTCCATCCTCCCTCTCTCCCATCCATCCCTCCGTTTCGGTCTCTCCTCGCTCCCTACCTCACCATTTCTTTCGCTCTCGTGGTAGACGGTGAACAGCACACAGCCACGCTGTTCTGTAGGTTAGTATTGCCCCCACTAAGTTGGACTGGTGTGGGAGATTTCTAACATAATGCAGCGTGAAAGCAAACCAGCTTTTCTCCTACACACACACACACACACACACACACACAACACAGTGTCCCCTTTGTCTGCCAGTATAACCCCCTCAATTAGGAAGTTTATGTTTTGCATCTAGCAGTGAGTGGGCACTCAATTCCAAAATCACAATGTGGTTGTGTGTGTGTTTGTGTGTCTTTGTGTGTGTATCCAGAAGCGCAGTCTGTTTAGAATAATGGCGAATGTCTCCAGTGATCGTTTATACCAGCCGCTCCAAGAGAAATACCCTGGCAACGTTTCGTTACGCAACACAACCTCAAACCAAAATGAAGTCACCCCGTCTGGGTCGCCTCTATTAAAACCACATCGCAAGCCGACGTTTGTTCTGTTCACTATTCCTGAATACAGTCTTCCCTTGACAGTCATTCAATCATAACATCTGTTTTCTTTGTCAGGATTAACATTTGAACATCTAGTCCAGGCACTGTCATCGCCGTAGACTGTAACAACTGCAACAGAGGAAATGTGTCTGTCTTCTGGGCTTTTGAGTGCTGCAGTTTGGGCTGTACTTTGGGTTATGGGATAGCAATTTATGGTTAGAGGTTTTGGTTGGGTTTGAGAAGGATTATGGGATAGCAGTATATGATTAGAGGTTTTGGTTGAGTTTTGGAAAAGCATTATGGGGTAGCAGTTTATGGTTAAAGGTTTTGGTTGAGATTTGGAAAAGCATTATGGGGTAGCAGTTTAGGGTTAGAGGCTTTGGTTAGGTTTTGGGCAAGGTATATTAATTTCATCCCGACAAACACCAAAGACATGCAATTTCACCTCTGGGCTAGGCTAAAGGTGTTCATGTGTTCAAAGTAATTATTTATGATGTAACAGTTTTACAAGTATATTGCATTATCAAAGCTATTTCCTTTTGGTGAGAATTTCAAAGTTATTCAAAATGTTTTGAAATTGAGTCACTTGCTTGCCAAAGGCTCCTTTGAAAGTTATATAAAATCAATACAGGAATCAAATGAGGTCACTTTGAATAACATTTACATCTTCCACAATCTAATTTCCAAATACGCTGCTTCTTTTTCCTTCCTGAGAATGTACCATAATAACTTTCTCATATCAACCTATTAGGTGTTCTTATCTAAACCATTACCTGGGTCTGTATTCAGCAAATGGCTCAGAGTAGTAGAACTGATCTGGGATCAGTTTGGTCTGTTAGGTCATAATGAATAAAACATTACATATAGAAAGGGATGGGTTTTTAGCAGCTCCGCACTAAAAATCTGTGAATCAGGTCCTACTAGAAAATTGTCCATTTGTCTAAAATGTCAAAAGAATATCTAAAATGTCTTTGTACCATATAGCATTAAGATTAACCTTCCCTGGAACTAAGGGGCCTAGCGCAAACCCTGAAACACAGCCCCAGACCATTATCCCTCCTCCACCAAACATTACAGTAGGCACTATGCATTCCAGTAGGTAGTGTTCTTCTGGCATCTGCCACACCCAGATTGGTCCATCAAACTGAATACTCCAGAGAACACATTCCCACTGGTTCAGAGTCCAGTGGCGGCGTGCTTGACACCACTCCAGACGATGCTTGGCATTGTGCATTGAGGTTTGCATACAGCTGCTCGGTAATGGAAGCCCATTTTGTGAAGCTCCCAATGTACAGTACAAATGCGGATGTTGCTTCCAGAGGCAGTTTGGATCTCTGTGGCCAGTGATGCAGCAGATGATAGGCAATTTCTACGCACCACACGCTTCGGCATTTGATGTCCCCACTGTGAGTTTGCGTGGTCCAACACTTTATCGCTACCACTTCCCAATTACAGGACTTACAGTTGACCAGGGCAGATCTAGTATGGGGCAGTTTCCCAAACTGATTTGTGGCATACATAGCTATGGCAGTGCCACATTTAACGTCACTGAGCTCTTCAGTACAAACCATTGCACCGCCAGAGTTTGTCTATGAAGATTTCATGGCTATGTGCTGAATGTTGCAGAACTGTGAGCATTGGGTGTGGCTGAATACCTGATCTCCATAATTAGTAGGGGTGTTCAAATTATTTTAGACATATAGTGTACTTTGATGTTTCTGAAAAATTCACAAACACACCAAATCAATACTGGATTTCTTGCAAAAATCTAAAACAATATATTGACATATAAATAGTTTATTAGTAACAACAACTTGTTTCTGGGGTAGAGGATATTTCACCCTTCCTTTATGTGGATACAAAGCAGAAAAGAATCGAGAAGTCAGTCAGTAACAGAAAACGAGGATTACAAAAATAACAGGATATACATAATTTATGTGCTTTCTAATGGAGGAGAGGGATAGTACTGCTTGGAATATAAAACAAAATCCTGGTTGGCTGTTGTCCTTGGAAACTGATGGAAAGGAGGAGGGTTTATAGGATTCCAAACCACTTGTAATCCAATGTCAGGAGAGAAGTCTTGTAGTCAAAAGTCCTTGTATGCAAAAACTACATCTTCAACAGTCCTCCAATATCCCAGACCCCCCTGGTCTCCACGCTGGTGTACTAACACCATTGATGTCTTTCGTCCAATGAAAGCCATACCTACTCTTAAAATGAAAGTCCTTGTTGGCTTCTTCCAAAAGCATTCATTCATTGTCAAGGATTGTTCTTGTTCACAAGGTGTCGTCTGTTAGGAATATAATGTTCTCCGTCCTTTTCCAAGCCGTCCGCCTCACTGCCATTACTGTCGAAGTGGCAGAAGGCCATATTTCAGTCTCAGAAAAAGTTTCAATGTTTTTTTCACTAAAGTCTTATTTCTTTGCTTTATTTCATCTCTCCAGCCCTCTTCACCTTACACCTGAAGGGGAAAAGAAGTGTAATCAAAAAAACAATAACTCAGTGGCTGCAGGCAAAACATTACGATTCCAAATGTTCGCATTTTGTGACACTTGAATCTCAGATGCCACCGTCTTTCCCCAACATACCACCATATCGATTGTGATCAACCTAAAACAAAGAACACTAGTGACCAATTAACTTCTTCCTAATTTCATTGCCCTATCCTGTTTTAATTATTCAAATATATTGGCTCCAGATGCAAAGCGGACAGCCCATGGACCTTCAAACCTTGGCCTGTGTTATACATTGTCACATCATTGTGTACCTGCAATAACATTTGAGCAAGCCAACAAAAGTGATGTTAGATCGTCCACACTAGGAGACCGACCAATGAGGTTTGGGTCTTATTCCGTAACCACCGTCGTTAGGCACTTGACTACAGTTTGCATTCAATTGTGGATGACATCAACCCTGCAGGTGAGCAATGTGTTCACTTTACGTCTAAATCAAAGGCTGAGGGGCCATATGTTGTAAATTGGACCGGCACTTAAGATGTGTTTTGATGGAGATTCCTCTGAGGTGTTTGTAGAACCGCCTTGATTTGAGTTTCCCATGATTATTTGATGGTTTGACCTTCAAAGATCGGCTCGGGTGTTAACTGTACTATTATTAAAGACCCTATGATCCGGGTGTCATTTTATTTGATTGTTTTTAGAGACGCCTGAGGTAAAGGAACCGTATCTAGATTAATGGTAAGATACAGAGCGTTGTTTACCGTTGTCCGTGTCGTACAGTTCCTTGGGATGACGTTTGGAGGTGCATATGCACTCTAGGTGGTCCTCCAGTCTCACCTGGACCTCCTTGAGTTTGGGACGCCTCCTCACGTACTCCACCTTAGCCACCTGGAGAGAGAGCGAGGGATGGATGTGAAGTGAGATGAGAATGGCTAGCGAGGTCTGGAGAATGCCTCTTTCATTTAATGTAAGGATATGACAGACAGAGCCAAACGTCTCTCAGACGCCGAGCCAAGCACGCTACACCTCCAGGACTGATTGCACAAGCCTCTCCTCTCTGTCAAGTCTGAACACACACTGATAGAATAAATATACTAAAACACACACACACACACAGCAGATGCTTTCCACCAAAAGGAGCCCGAGCAGAACCGCAGAAACGGTGAGACAGTTATTGTGTTTAAAAGGACCTAGAGCAGAACAGCAGAAACAGTGAGACAGTTATTATGTTTAACAGGACCTAGAGCAGAACAGCAGAAACAGTGAGACAGTTATTGTGTTTAACAGGACCTAGAGCAGAACAGCAGAAACAGTGAGACAGTTATTAAGTTTAACAGGACCTAGAGCAGAACAGCAGAAACAGTGAGACAGTTATTGTGTTTAACAGGACCTAGAGCAGAACAGCAGAAACAGTGAGACAGTTATTGTGTTTAACAGGACCTAGAGCAGAACAGCAGAAACAGTGAGACAGTTATTGGTACAGAGGTTAAGCTGAGGTGATGAATACAGACTAGATCCTACATGAATTGGCTTACACTGCATGTTTCAATACTACAGAGATGAAACCTCAACCTGTTTCCTTTTTTGATCTAATGGAAGCACTGGTTACGATAGAAAATCTACACCATAATGTTGTTTTGACAATAAAAAGACTTCTAGTGCAGCTGCTTATAAAGAGCTGAAAGTCTTTGGAAAAGCAGAGATGGGTAAATAAGTAGGCATATGAACAAACACACACATGACACACACACACTTCTTCTGTGTGTGTGTGTGTGTGTGTGAATATTTTCCGCTGCATAGTTGTGTCTTTGTAGTTGAATCCAAGTATATATAGGAGACTTATCTTTTGATTTCCTCTAAGACAGAGACAAAAGGAAAAAAAGGGAGAAGAAAGAGCGAGAATTAGATCGACTTTTATCTGATATTGGGATTCCAGAAGGCAGATCTTGGGATCAAATCTACACTCTTCCATTTCCTTCTCATCTGCCCATTCATCTCATCTCTCTCTGTGTCTTTCTCTCTGTGGTGTCTCTCTGTTTCTAACTCTGTCCCTCACATCTTTCCTTAGCAGTCCATTCCCCAACTTCCTTCTCTCTTCCTCACCTCATGTATATTCCTCTCTATCCATCTTGCTTCATTTTCCTGTCTCTTTCTCTTTTACCCATATTTATGTAATTCATATTTAGAGTAGTTATATTTCTAATTTGCAGTTGTTAAAATAAGAGACATAACTTTATGACATTTGACCCCCTCCATTTATATGGGCTCAATCTCCAGTTCATCCCACTTCAGCTCGAAACAGCTCAGTTCAGCTGGGTTCAGCCTAACCGGGCAGTAAACACATTGGAATAGACAGGGCAATGGAGCACCCAGAAAATTATAATGTCTCAGCACCCAGAAAATTATAACTTTTTCCGCTGTTTCTACTGTCTCGAGCACACAAGCAACAGCCAAGCCAGACACACACAAACACACACCAATGGAAAAACTTAGCCAGACAGACAGACAGCATCTTTAGTTCTGTAAAGACCGGTCCAAGAAGGAAGACTGAGAAACCATTGACCAGGAAGACAACAGGGCCAATGAGAAGGGCAGAGATCTGGCAAGTGGCTGTGGATGATCAGACTGTCTGGCAACACAGTAACTCCCATGGTGAATGTATGAGGCGCCGAGATCAGAAACACACACACACACACACTCTCTTTCTCAGATCCTAGTAACTGATGTCTATCTTTCTACATGATTATCTCCTTCTCCTTCTCACTCTCGCTCTCATACACATTAAGTGCCGCAATACCTTTCTCAGACAAGCCAACAAATACTTGTGTGTGTGTGG